>JANJGK010002162.1:0-47500 GCA_039081455.1 Macrobrachium rosenbergii | reverse complement strand
TTCCGACCTCCCCGGTGGTCACTTTCAACAAGGGTCAAACGATTTTGTGGGCGAGGGCGTTGGGGGTGGGTCGATGTTATAGTTGTTTTTGTTGTTCTTGTTCATGATTCAAATTGACTTATACAAGCACAGGTTTTTGCTTACAGAGCAGCCCGTACGAGTCTCCTTCTCTGCAAGAAAAGAGGCTAAATGAATAATAGGCTGATGACTTTTATAGGAACATGCACTACCACATCAACATAGGATACATCGTAAAAAGGTGCTCATTTCTAGGCCACTCTACACATCCATCCACCCATCAAAAGAGAAACTACGCCCAAAAACAAGTGTTAATTTTGTGAATTTGTTTATGTGCAGTTAAGCTTTATTACTTGGAAGAACTGAGTCATGGAATCCTTATGGCAAATCCAGTACACTCGTTCTCAATAACACTGATGGAAATGACCCCAAGAATATCACTTTTTCTCTCGTTTTCACTCTATTATATTGTGTCACCCAAATTCATTAGCTAACGCTGTTCGTGTGTCACCCAAATTCATTAGCTAACGCTGTTCGTGTGTACTCTGCTGAATTTGCACTGTGACGTTGAAACTATAATGATTTCTTTTGATTTTGCTCGAAAGAGTTTAATCCATAATATTCTGTGGAATATTTCATTTTCACTCACTGAAGTGAAAGCTGTTATATGGCATTGCGAAGTGAGAATGGCGTCTGCTATGCGATTTTCACCGTTCATAATCACACATCATTCTCCCACTCACAAACACAATCTGGTGTTTTTCAGTGCAACTTTTGGTGTTCAGTGATCAGTTCTCATCATCACTTCCAATTAGCCTTTCTTGACCCTTCATCCATTTGGTGTATTACCACTATGTATAAAGACTACAGCGATATTTTGGCTGCTTCAGCTGAAGCGGTTAGGAAAGTATGCATACAGCGAAGCAAGAAGCATTTTTTTAACTAGCAATTATTGTAGAGGATATCTTTCCATATTTCAAATTCTATGATGAAAGCCAACAACTAAGTTTACTTGAATATAAGAAATAAGGATTACGTATCGATTAATATTTGTGTAAAAAAGGTGAAATAAGAATCTGATTGCAGACACATCGGATAGCGACTCCAAACTTACACCTCACCTTGTGAGAAATATTCAAGGTCTTTGATAATATCCATCTTTGAAGGTTTAAGGCCATATAAAGAATATTCTCCCTAATGGATGGCTAAAATTTGATTTAGTGGTCCATTCATAGTCATATTCTTTCAGCTTCCATTTCGATATGGTATAAATGCGCCATTCATAGAATGTATTTTAATTCCACACTGAAATTTCGATTAAAAAAAATCTTTAAGCTATCTTACGTCAAGCCACACTAATTGGTAGAAGTTTGCTCCAATAGCAGTTTTATTTTCATAGCCATCTCCTCTCTCTCTCTCTCTCTCTCTCTCTCTCTCTCTCTCTCTCTCTCTCTCTCTCTCTCTCTCTCTATTGTTTTTTACATCAGCTGTTAGTCTGGCTTTGAAAGAGTAATTGTTGAGCTTCGTTTTCCCTTAAAGTCAATTACTGTTCAACAGAAAGTTCTCCTGTGAAGCCTAACTTTCGTTTCCATGGCAATGTAGTAACAAAAGTCTACTACAATAACAAGTAAAAAATACGCTGAAGTTTCTTCGGCGCAATCGAGTTTTCTGCACAGCGTATATTGTGTATGAGCCGCGGTCCATACAACTTTCAGCCACGGCCCGGCGGTGGCCTGTCCTATAGCGTTGCCAGACTCACAATCATGGCTAGCTTTAACCTTAAATAAAATAAAAACTTCTGAGGCTAGAGGGCAGACGATGGAGGCTGTTGCTAGTTTTGGTCATAAGCCTGGTTGATCTCCTCAGTGGTCCATAATCATTGTCATCGATGCCTAGTGTGTGTATGTGTGTGTGTGTGTGTAAAAATAATGTTGAAGGCAACACCTCACAGGTTCAGTATAAAATTTACTTCATAAATTCAACAAAATAATGTAAAAAAGTCGCAACTGTTTTCTCTCCTACTCTTTCACAAAACAGACCGGAAGAGGAAACCGCTCTCAAGGGAATGGCCCAGTAGTCTTGTCTTCCTGAGAAACCTAACACCTTTTACCAACATTGACCTTCCCAGGTCTGGCCTTCTTTTTGGCAGCATCCTTTGTTTCTTATTCTGTGTGATGTTTGTTAAATTTACACTAGTAATATTACTTTTTTTACCACTCAAGATTTCGGTTTATCTGTTTCTTGGGTGGTGAATTGGGGGGGGGGGGGTTGGATGGGGAATGCATTCATGTATATAACAATAACTGTTTCAATTCAAATTCCCTTTATCACTAATGCAATATAAATCGCGTTTTGATTTTTCTGTTTTTTTGCAAAATATTTCTTAATATCTGTTGACCCTTCCTCAAGCCAGACGGATTTTATTATTTATTTTCTCTCTTATTTTTGAGCAGTTGAAGATAAGAAGTTCTAATAATAGTTGTATCACAAGTTACGAAATGACATTATGAATGCTTGGTCTCTAAGAAATCCAGGTTGCACTCTAATTCTCGATGACGAGAGTTTGTGTTCTTTCCATACATATAAAATGTCGTTATTTATCGTAACATTTTTCCATGCTACATAGAGGAAATTTATGGGAACAGAATATTTTCATAAAGGCCAGGAAACATCCCTCTGTAATGAAAGTATGATCTGTATTAATGGTGTGTACTCGTTTATTAATCTATATTCATCCAAATAATTTTATTCTCACTAGTTTTTATCTCTTGATCATTGACTTGATGGCCGGCATTTCCTGCCCTTTTCTTTTCCGATTTTAGGGGGCGAGGAATACCACCTATTCCATGATCACATCTGATGAATCTTCATCTGAAGGTAACTAGACAAAACTCATTTAAAAGTTACTCGTGAATGCCGCCTTCACGAAGCTATTAAGGCCCAGTTTCGGCCCTGGCAGGCCTCTTTCGAATGAAAACAAACGAAGTTACAGCATCAAAAAGTACCCCCTGATAGAATTTATCATATACATACACGCAGAGAACAACACAGCAAGATAAAATAAGAGTATTTTCCTTTTTATTTGAACAGAATTAGCAGAGGGCAATGGTGTCTTTCTTAAGATGGGAAGTACCTGGCATTAATTGAAGATTTCATGCAGATGAGTTCCCTGATACTAATTGTTTAATTCATCTAGCAATATTAACTGGCGCCGTATCAAAAATAGTCTTTGATATTTGAAAGTTAAGCGAAACTTATTTGTTTGGAAATTCATGATTTTGCATTCGTAAATAGAAGGGAAAAAATCTAATTCACAGTCAACAAGAAAGTCTACAAAAGAAAAGAAATGTCGAAACTCTCTTTCGAGTTTGATGGTCTGGGTTCTTCTCCAACCTTCTCAGCGCTAACGAAGAGGGAATCGGAGAGGGAGGTTTCTAAACTGTCGATCATCGGCTGTTCCCTTCTTCTTGGCATAATTTATCGTATCTGTCCGCCTTCTTATTCTGTTTTTATGGTATATTTTTTTTATTGTATTTTCTTCTTCTACCCTGAAATTTGTGCCTTGTATTTTTCATTTTAAATTCTCTTTTGCTAAGTTTCAAAAATCGTAAATGCATTTAAGTGCCACTGCTTTTTTAAATACAATTTATTTTCAGGTTCTTATATTATCTTTTGTAGATCTTCATTCTTAACACAATACAAACTGTCGTAAATTTTAGATGTCCTGATGATGTGACCACGAGTCAAGAAACGTCGACTAGGACTGATAATAAATGTATAGACGGAATCTCTAAGTGATCCTGTGGCCTTCCCCTGCCTACTGTATTATATATATATATATATATATATATATATATATATATATATATATATATATATATATACACTCATATATATGTGTTGTGTATGCATATGTGTGTGTGTGTATGTATGTACAGTATGTGTATATATACACATTTTTATAATATATATATATATATATATATATATATATATATGTATCTATATATATATATATATCTATATATATATATATATATATATATATATATATATATATATATATATATATATATATATATATATATACAATGTTCAGTATGCGTGCATATGTATAGTGCTTTATAGTATACTTATGGCCGTGAAATACGAAAATGTAATCTGCTGTAGAGCGCATTCATATAAGTACTTAAAATAACCTCATAGAAACACAATTATTGTCCATAAATATAAACAAAAATGATTCTCTCCTTTGCACGGGAGATAAAGCGGAAGTGTCTTGTAGCGAGTGGGGTTCTGCAGCTGCTGCTTCATAGAAGACAAAGCGACGACTGGCACGTTACTCCTTGGACAATACACTGTCTCTCTCAGCTTTCAGCTGCAGTGGTAGAGTGAATTGCCGCATTATGATTTTGTTCTGTTCCCTGAGAAGAATGGCAGTGTTCACTCTAAGGCTGAGTTCGATAGTGGAGAGACAGATAGATAGGTAAAGGCAATTGCGAAATTGTGATTGAAGAAGACATATCTGAGGGAATTTTGAAAGGCTTCTGGGATTTTTCTCATTAATAAATTTCTGAAAGGGGTTGCTAGGAGCTTCAGTAGATCAAGGATATGCATTATGGCTTCTTCGTTTAGTGTTTGAGCTACCAACAGGTCAAATTCATCTGGGTTATGCATTTTGTTGTTCACTAATCGCGACGTCAAACAGCTAATGATTGTTACAGTCGCAATACCAACTTTCAATTTTGGTTACGATTAAAACTACAAGGCATTTTGAGAGAGCGCTCATTCGCCACAGAACGAAGAATGCAGTTACTTGAAATGAAACTACTTTTCTGAGGCACATTATACAATAAGATGAAGAAGATTTCTTTACAGATAATTTCGAAAATAGCTTAAAACGTTCCAGCCCTCGCGGCTCTAGAATAATAAGATGTAATCACTTATAATTCCCCTTGGCTGTGACTTACTCCCGATGTATAGAGAAGTGAATACTATACGAAATTTGTGGCTAAATATTTATGAACGCAAAATATGTCCTGGTGTATGCGATAAACGTTCATAATTAGTTAGATGTAACAAACTTACCAATAAGTTATCATGCTGGAGTTTGGTTGATGTCGAATCTAAAAATAAAATATAAGATTGGATAGGGATATGTACAGAAGAGTTGATATCAATCTATATATAACCCTCTAGTGGCTCAATGATCACAGTCACTGTAATTTCGTTGATTACGAACCAGGCGGAAGCTCAGACCCCATTAGTGACGAAGCTCCTATCATTCATAATTCCCTTTGGGTGTAAGTTATTCCCGATGTATAGTGTATTGGATATTAAAAGCGAAATTCGGATCTTAATATTTGTGCGTGTATATATGTATATATATATATATATATATATATATATATATATATATATATATATATATATATATATATATATATATATATATATATATATATATATATAATGGCACCAACAAGAAAAGTAGCAGCACATAATTTATTGCCCTGTTGCATTGTCTCTGACAATATCAGTAGAAATGGCAATGAGTTATTGTCCAAAGTTTCAGACTTGCTTTAGGTCGACCTTTAGTTCATGCTGTCGTGAATTAATCGCTTTTTGGCGTTAAATTATGGATTTGTCTCTCATTTTCTGGATGTCCCCAAGAAGGGATTCTCCCTTGGGAGTTGCATACGTAACATTAACCGAAGATAGTGATAAATGCAGAAGGAGACAGGAACGAGGCTTTCCCTGACTCTTCAAGAGATGATCAAATTTGCTGGCCAAATATTATCGTGCCGACCATAGTTATGCCTGCTGGATCTACCAGATATTTCTTTTATGTTTAGAAAATAAGTCTACTCATAATACTTGTTAGGCTTCTCTGGCTTCCCTTTGTGGAACTAGGTCTCGGGTGCAAAGCTGTGTCATGATATACCTCCTTCCATTTTTGTGTTCATTCTGAGATGGCGGAGAGAAAGGGCGCGAGAGGGGGTTGGGGGGAGGGAGGGAGGGAGGTCTAGGGGTCTCATCAATTCCCAGGGGATGCAGGTAAGGATGAATTAAAGGTGAGAGAACTATTCGTATCACAAATGTAAATAATGCTTTGCATTGTCTCGACTCTCATCGCATCCTTCTTCTTAAAGTTGGCTTTCTTAGATATTTCCTTTTGTTTACAATGTGGAATATGTATCTCTCTTAACGAGCGTGTCAGTCATTATTGTAAGCTATACATTCAACGAATTTGGAGACAGGTATTATGTCAGATTGTATATATATATATATATATATATATATATATATTATATATATTGTCACTTTGTTGTGTTATTTTATAATTAGTCATTTTATTCTAGTTTTTGTAAAGCATATGAACTGTATTCCTTAGTTATTTTATAATTAGTCATTTTATTCTAGTTTTTGTAAAGCATATGAACTGTATTATTATCCATTTAGTTTGTTTTCCTCCTCCCCGGTGGTTTGTCTGTTTAGTAATTGTCACTAATGACCATTCTGTCTTTTCATATATTTGTGAGCGAGTGGTGCTGTCACCATGGCTGTGTCGGAGGTTCTTTCGACTGAAGGAGGCAGTTGATCTCTGAGCCTTATTACTCCTGGTGACTGCTGATTTTGCTACCTAACGCCTGCTTGGATGTACTATTATTTAAAGGATTACACTTCATCCAGCCTCACCCTCGGCTCAGTAAATGTCGAGGGGCTCTCGCTTAGCCAAGGTATAAGTGAACGATATTTTTTGGAATAGTCAGGCAATCTTTGATTGGTCTCATTTGGACGTCCCTGGTTTCCTGGAGAATCATCCTTGTGGACGTAGGATCGCTGTTGGATGGGTCCTATCGAGTACCCTAATTATATTCATTTGCCTTCACCACTTCGCCCCCTCACTTTTGTCTCTGGACGCAGAGACATATAAGTATCTAAAAAGATCACGGCTATAACTCCAGTGTTACGGAGGACAGCAATATATGATTAAGGAGATCACGGCTACTGCTCCACTGTTTCGGAGGAGGGAAATTATCATTAGATTAATTAGTTTGTAATTGATAGGTTGTTCTTACTTTCCGAATACCTTCTCCTATCTGAACCCCCTTATCTTTGTGGATGTATCTTTGCTTTTTTCTGTCTTAATTGGGTAAGTGTGTTGGTTTACAAATCTTTCAGGTTGATTGGTGTTCATTAATAATTGTATTCTGAGGTTCAGGAATAACTTCTATCTGCATATTTTTTGTATTAAATTTAAGTGTTTTTTTGTGGTGTTTCGTTTTCCCCCATGAATTGATTTTTGCACTATTAATATTATTTGAGAGCTATTCCACTGACTGTGGACTTAGCTTGTGGTTGTGAACAGAGTTTGATAAAGTTATTTAATTTTTAGTAACGGAGGAAAAGGACCGTTACAAATTGGCGACCGTGACAGGATCTTACGTTCCTGTCTGTTCACTCAGTGCAAAATTAATTCTGGGGGCTTGGTTTTCTTTGAACAACATTTTTACACCTCCTCGGGTTGAGTTTGTTGCTTGTTGATATTTAGTTTTAGTCACAATGTCGACAGTTAATGTGTTAGATCTCCTGTCTGGAGAGGGGTGGCAAGCAAGGCTTGCGGAGCTTGATAGAAGTGAATTGGAGCAAGTAGCTCAAAATTTGGAGTTGGAGTATGATGTGTCTATTAGGAAAGGCCTATTGTTAATCCAGGTTTATGATTATGTCAGTATGGTTAAAAAGGGTGAGGTAATAACACCGAAGACTGAGGTGTCGGTGGAGGTATTGACTAAACAGATAGAACTGAAAACTTTAGAATTTAATTTAGAGAAATTTAGGGCTGAGGAGAGAGAGAGAGAAAGAATGTTTGAGAGAGAAATGCGAAATGCAGCTCCCTCTTCTCCTCCTGCCTCCCCGGGTAGTTTGGTAACGCCTGCCATTAATTTGGGGCAGGCCCTTAAGTTTGTGCCATGTTTCCAAGAGAACAATGTTGCGGAATTTTTCGTCTCATTTGAGAGAATTGCAGCCAAATTGCAGTGGCCCCAGGAATACTGGACCACTCTCATACAGAGTAAACTTGTAGGAAGGGCTCAAAAGGTTTATGTAACTTTGGATGAAACTTTGTCCTCAGATTACGAAAATGTTAAGGCTATTGTGTTGAAAGCTTACGAGTTGGTTCCGGAAGCCTACAGGCAAAGGTTCAGAAATCTGCAAAAGTGTAGTGACCAAACCTTTGTAGAGTTCGCTAGGGGAAAAAGACAATTTGCGGAAGATTGGTTTAAATCGAAAGAGGTGGATGACATGGAAAAATTAAAAGAATTGTTATATGTAGAAGAATTCAAGAGGTGTGTTTCAGATAAGTTAAAAGTTCACCTCGAAGAACTGAAAATCGACAATTTACAGGAAGCCGCTATTGCTAGCGATGAATATTATTTGTCACACAAGAGTGAGTTAGGAGCATCAGGGACAAGTGTAAAACCGAAATGGGATAGGACAGGTCGAGGTGGTTATAATAAGAGTAAGACGTTTATGCGGCCTAATCATAATAATAATAATTTTACGGTACAGGAATCTGTTAATGTTAAACGTTTTTCTGTTAATAATGATAAAAGAGGTTATGGTTCCCATGATCCAGAGTGGAAAAAGAAGGTTACGTGTTTTTATTGTAATAAGAAAGGGCATTTGAAGAGTTCTTGCTTTGCTTTTAAAAAATCCTTGCAGGCTAGAGGAAGACCGGTGATGGGAGTCGGCAGAAAAGACAGCGATCCTGTTCCGACCAAACCCAGTGACCAATGACTAACAGGCTGTTTTGAGAGGTACTTGTCTACTGGGAAAGTGTCGTCGGTCAATTCGCTCATTGAAAAGGAAGTAAGGATTTTACGGGATACTGGGGCGGCCCAGTCTTTGATCTTACGGGACGCGTTACCTAAAGATTTTGACTTTGATTATAAAGAGTTTGTTTTGCTGTCTGGTTTTCCTGATTCAGTCGAGTCTTACCCCATCGGAAATTTTCATTTGAAATGTCCTTCTTTTTCAGGAGTTTTGAAGTTGGCAGTAGTAAATAAGTTTCCGGTCAAAGGGGTTGATATTGTTTTGGGGAATGACGTGGCTTTTAAGAATAAGACTTGTCCAATTTTGATCAATCCAGAAGTAGCAGTAGTTACGCGTTCTAGTGCTAGAGTTGTTGACGTTGCAACTGATGTAGACTTGAGTAGTTTGGAAAATAGTAGTAGTATTGTAGGAGATATTAATATTTTGAGAGATCATCCGAATTGGACTGTGGAAGAACTTGTTAAAGCCCAGAAAAAGGAATTTCGCGACCTACCCATTGAGTCGGGCGAAGAATCGGACTTGACTGTACCTAAATTTAGAATTATTAAGAATATTTTGTACAGGGTGAGTAGGCCGATGGAGGCTGGTAACTCGGAACATGAAATATTAAGACAAATAATGGTTCCTTATATTTACAGAAATGGTTTGATGTCGTTGGCTCATGAAAGTGGTTTGGCTGGACATTTTGGTGTTTATAAGACGACTAGCAAACTCTTCGCTAACTATTTCTGGCCCAAGTTGAAAGCAGACGTTAAGAAGTTTGTTAATAGTTGCGATGTGTGTCAGAAAGTCGGTAAGCCGAATCAACCTGTTCCTAAAGCTCCTTTGTGCCCCATCCCTGTGGTTTCCGAGCCTTTCAAAGAGGTCATTATCGATGCAGTTGGTCCGTTACCGAGGACTCGTAGTGGGAATGAATATATTTTCACTATAATGGATAAAATGTCTCGCTATCCTGAAGCTATTCCCCTCCGTACCATTAAGAGTGAAAAAATTGTAGAAGTACTAACCAACTTTTTTACTAGGTTTGGGATGCCCAAGGTCGTCCAGTCAGACTGTGGGACTAATTTTGTTAGTAAATATTTCAAAGGTAAGATGAATGAATTGGGCATTAAACATGTGACTTCTTCCCCATATCATCCAGAAAGTCAGGGTGCTCTGGAGAGGTTCCATCAGACCCTGAAGTCAATGATAAAGAAATATTGTTTAACTCATGGATCCGATTGGGACAAGGAATTGCCTTATTTATTATTTGCCTTTCGGTCAGCTCCAAGTCAGTCCTTAGGTTTGTCACCTTTTGATTTGGTCTTTGGACATTGTGTGCGTGGTCCTCTTGATGTGGTAAGAGAATCGTGGGAAGGTGATATCCCCGACATCAGCTTGTTAGATTATGTGACAAACTTGGGTGACAAATTGTCGAAGGCTTGGAAATTTGCCAGAGAAAATTTATTGTCTAGTCAAAGAAGGATGAAATACTTTTTTGATAGAAAGGCTAAAGTGCGTAATTTCGCAGTAGGCGATAGGGTTTTGGTACTTTTGCCGTTGCCGGGTAATTCTTTGAAAGCTTCTTTCTCTGGACCATGGAAAATTTTGAAAAAAGTTAGTGAGGTAAATTATTTGGTTGAAACTCCGGAAAGAAGGAAGCCTTTCCAATTGTGTCATGTTAACATGTTAAAAGCATATAAGGAAAGAGAGAAAGTTATTCCGGTAGCAGCTATTACGGATGATGTTTCACATAATAATAATCTTTATTCCTTTTCAGAGGGTTTTAATAATGATAATTATGATAATGAAATTTGCTTGTCTAGTAATAAGAATTATTTGGAGAACTTTGATGGTTTAGTCTCCCATCTCAGTAGCGAGAAACGAAGGTCTTTAAGAAAACTGGTTATGGGTTATAAAGAATTGTTTTCAGAGGTACCAGGTCGTACGTCTATTTTGGAACATGACGTGGAGGTTGGGAATGCCACCCCCATAAAACAGTCCCCTTATAGGTTAAACCCCTTTAAAGCTAAGGTAGTAGCCAAAGAAATTGACTATATGTTAAAGCATGGTTTAATAGAGCCCAGTAAAAGCCCATGGTCCTCTCCGGTAGTGTTGGTGAAAAAGCCTGATGGTGATTTTCGTTTGTGCTTCGATTATAGGAAAGTTAACGAAGTCACGCAGACAGATTGTTATCCCTTGCCTCGGATTGAAGATTGTATCGATCGCATGGGAAAATCAAAGTTTATCAGTAAATTTGACTTGCTAAAAGGGTATTGGCAAGTTCCTTTATCAAAACGGGCCAGGGCTTTATCTGCTTTTGTGACTCCACAAGGGTTATTTCAATGCCGTGTAATGCCGTTCGGTATGAAAAACGCTGCGGCTACGTTTCAACGTTTAATGAACACATTGGTGTATGGTTTAGAAGGTTGCGTTGTGTATATTGATGATATCGTAATTTATAGCGATGACTGGGAAACGCATCTGAAGCGTATTAGGGCTTTATTTGAGGTTTTAAAAAAGGCTGGGTTAGTAATTAATTTGAAAAAAAGTGAGTTTGTCAAAGCGAAGGTAATCTATTTAGGGCATGAGGTTGGTGACGGTAAGGTGGCACCTAAACAAGCCAATGTAGAGGCCATTGAGAAAATATCTATACCAAAGTGTCGAAAAGATGTCAGAAAATTCCTGGGTCTAGTTGGTTATTATCGCAAATTTGTAAGGAATTTTTCTGACATTGCTGATCCGCTCACTAATTTGCTGAAGAAAACTGTTCCTTTTAATTGGACTCCTGAAACGCAAAGGGCATTTGAGTGTTTAAAAGGTGTGCTTCTTAGTTTCCCCGTTTTAAGGGCTCCAGATTTCGACCTGCCTTTTTCGCTTGCCACTGACGCAAGTGATGTCGGTGTCGGAGCGGTCTTATTACAGAACGACGAGCAAGGCGTTTCTCACCCGGTCGCGTTCTTCTCAAAGAAATTGAATTCCGCTCAACGAAAATATTCGACGGTCGAGAAGGAGACACTCGCACTCATTCTGGCTATTAATAATTTTTCCATTTATCTTTCTTCCACAGGAACTCCAATAAAGATTATGACTGACCATAACCCCTTGACCTTCATCAATAGATACAAAAATAAAAACCAACGTCTGATGCGTTGGAGCCTCATGTTACAGGAGTGGAATCTAGAGTTCACTCATGTCCCGGGAAAAGACAACGTTGTGGCCGATGTTCTCTCTCGCAGCGTTGAGTAGGGAAGGATTCTTGCAGAGGGCTATGCGGATGTTAAGGTAGTATCTGTATCGTTCTAGTTACGGTGTGTGTACTGTTGAAGTAGGTGCTTAGGTTTGTATTGTAAGAGTAGATGAGTGTATAACAAATATGTATTAATTATAATTTTCCTTTACAGGAGTTCTCTAAATGCCTTGGGCTATAAAATTAAGATTAGTTTAATATTGAGGTCTTAGGTAAAGGTAGAAGGTGCTACTCGGTGTGACTATGTTTATTGTAATGAAGGTTGGTGAAGTACTTCTAATGCGTTATGGAATGAGTGTTGTAAGAAACAAATGGGTAATATCGTAAAATTGTTACTGAAAAGTATGATATAATGATGTTGGTATACAATGATGTTGGTATTTGTTGGTCTTTGGCACATGGTATAATACGTTGAGGTGATTAATTTGGTGACTAAGATATTAATCGGAGAATTTACATTGTTAGCGGACAGCTACTAATCCGGGCATTCTTGGTTTTCAGGCATAATTACGCTTCACGAAATTTTGTGTGTTAGGATTGCGCAGGGGAAAACTGTGTTGGTTTTCTCTGTGTTGTCCAGTGTTAGTGTATGTATTCGGTAGGACACTTTTATAGTGATATAGTGTTGTCACTGTGTTATCAGGACTATTGTTCGCTGAACATTGTTGCAATGAGTGATGTGAAACAAAGTGAAACAACGTTGAGTGTGTAAATTATGACCTATGAACAGTTAGGCTATATGGAGTCCGGATTAGAGCATTGTAGCTCTTAATTATGCGTATACTTATGTGAGAGTTTTGAAGCTCTTGGGTTTAAAATAATATATTTAGCAATGGTTTTTGAGGTTTTCTGTGTTATAGATTTTCCATTGTATTAATGATATTTTAATTTAGATACCTTTGTGAGCTGCATCCTTGTTCCTTTGCCACCCCTCCCGTTGGATATCAGGTTTTGTAAGTTTTATTTTTTTTTTGCAAATTCATACCTTTGTTTTTTCCTTACAGGGTTGCATAAAACCTTGTGTTTGGCTTGTCGGTCTTTTCAATGACTATTTAGTTTTTTTTTTAAATATTCCAAGTTATTTACTGTAAAAAAAAAATATATATATATATGTATATATTTTTTTTCTTTTGGGAGAGGAGGTGTCACTTTGTTGTGTTATTTTATAATTAGTCATTTTATTCTAGTTTTTGTAAAGCATATGAACTGTATTATTATCCATTTAGTTTGTTTTCCTCCTCCCCGGTGGTTTGTCTGTTTAGTAATTGTCACTAATGACCATTCTGTCTTTTCATATATTTGTGAGCGAGTGGTGCTGTCACCATGGCTGTGTCGGAGGTTCTTTCGACTGAAGGAGGCAGTTGATCTCTGAGCCTTATTACTCCTGGTGACTGCTGATTTTGCTACCTAACGCCTGCTTGGATGTACTATTATTTAAAGGATTACACTTCATCCAGCCTCACCCTCGGCTCAGTAAATGTCGAGGGGCTCTCGCTTAGCCAAGGTATAAGTGAACGATATTTTTTGGAATAGTCAGGCAATCTTTGATTGGTCTCATTTGGACGTCCCTGGTTTCCTGGAGAATCATCCTTGTGGACGTAGGATCGCTGTTGGATGGGTCCTATCGAGTACCCTAATTATATTCATTTGCCTTCACCACTTCGCCCCCTCACTTTTGTCTCTGGACGCAGAGACATATAAGTATCTAAAAAGATCACGGCTATAACTCCAGTGTTACGGAGGACAGCAATATATGATTAAGGAGATCACGGCTACTGCTCCACTGTTTCGGAGGAGGGAAATTATCATTAGATTAATTAGTTTGTAATTGATAGGTTGTTCTTACTTTCCGAATACCTTCTCCTATCTGAACCCCCTTATCTTTGTGGATGTATCTTTGCTTTTTTCTGTCTTAATTGGGTAAGTGTGTTGGTTTACAAATCTTTCAGGTTGATTGGTGTTCATTAATAATTGTATTCTGAGGTTCAGGAATAACTTCTATCTGCATATTTTTTGTATTAAATTTAAGTGTTTTTTGTGGTGTTTCGTTTTCCCCCATGAATTGATTTTTGCACTATTAATATTATTTGAGAGCTATTCCACTGACTGTGGACTTAGCTTGTGGTTGTGAACAGAGTTTGATAAAGTTATTTAATTTTTAGTAACGGAGGAAAAGGACCGTTACAATATATATATATATATATATATATATATATATATATATATATATATATATATATATATATATATATATATATATATATATATATATATATATATATATATATATATATATATGATTAATTTTTATCTCATCACCGGGATTTTATATGCACAAACATGAAACTACAAACATCGTTTAATTATCTAATTCGCTCTACTTCGGAAATTATATATATATATATATATATATATATATATATATATATATATATATATACATATATATATTATATATATATTTATATATATATATATATATATATATATATATATATATATATATATATATATATATATATATATATATATGTGTGTGTGTGTGTGTACATATATATGTGTATGTATGTATGTATGTATACCAAAGGAGAATTATAACTGATAAGTGGTTCGGTGGCTCAGGCCCAAGAGACGACCAAGAAAGATGACTGCAATCAATCAAAAGCTTCTGCTTTTACTCTACATCTGAATTATTCAGTTTTTTACTTCACCCTTATATCATCACCTTAAGAGTTTCGTCCCTTCAGTAGCGATTAATGTTTCTAATTTTAATTGTAAAATTTAATACACTGGAAAAGAACCTCCTCTTAACCGAAAATACCTGGACATCCTACATTAACATTGCATGATATCGCAGCCTCAGAAACTATGTGGAGGCTGTAAAACCGACAATGACCCATAAGATATTCAGATGCAAATCATTTTCCATTCTTCATATCTCCAGAGTCTTTGAACTGGTCCTATTTCGAAGGGTGGAGTTTTCATCCCACACCAGGGAAGTTGTTCCAGACACGAGTCTTTTGCTGCGATGCGCTTTTGGAGACAGCTAGGACACACACTTTCTCTTTGTTATTACAACACGGAAGAAAATATCAGCAGACATAGATTTCTATGAACGATTTCAGTTGTATTTCCAATTGATTAAATGCTAGCTTAGCAGGCATGGGTTGCATATTATACAATAAGTGAAAATCTAAAATGCTGAACATGACACCAGAAGGAAAACAATCGTCTTACGGATGAGGAGAAAGCTTACAATGTGGATTAAAGACTCATTTAATTCTCTGTCATATTGATACGAAAGAATTGGAAGAAACATTTTGGTAAAGCACTCCCGATGTGCATGATATCACAGGCATAACATTAAACGAAGTCATCTTACTGTAAAGTAAATAAAGTTGACTCAGGCATTTATTTATTCATTCTCTTGGAAGCTCCTTTTCATAAAGTGGTTATTACCTTGGGGGACATCTCAAAGGCGGAGACTTTCTGTAAGATTTCGCGAGATTGATGGTAGCTTGCAATAAGAAGCTTTTTCATGGACTTACAGCTTCACAAAGGCTTTCATGTACAAAAACATAAGTTTTTTATTGGTCACTGAAAACTTTATTAGATCTATAGAGACTTGGCATTCATGTCAAATATTTTAGTTTATCATCTTATATTTTATATTTAGGGGTATTTTAGCTCCTGTTTGAAGGCGTCTTTACCAACATTATTCTAATTAGGGTTTTAATGTCTTCTAAATAATGACTTCGAAACTGCCCATGATTCATAATTCATTATTTTCCGTTACCAGTAATCAATTAATGAATAATAACTGATACAAGCTGATAAGCATTTCACCTTTAGTTACTGAAAAATTAATAAGGGTACAGATACACATTGAGGATAAAAATTTTGCAGTTAAAGACTTTATAAAAACGTGTTATTATCCATTCACCTGATGACTCGTGACCTGTGTTTTAAAAATGACTGTTCCAATTTTCTTTTGTTAGTGGAGGTTCGCTCCCCCGTAATTTCGCTTCTCTTATTGCCAGAGGTGGTGTCATTTAGATGCTCTGTGCCTCGTATGTGAGATACTTTTTCTCCTTAAAGTTTATTTTTGCAGTTATTAATCAATAAGGAAAAGTAGGTCACTCAGTTATCTGGTGTTTCAGTAATTTCCCGACGGGGTTATCTCATTTATCTTTAGAAACTCCTATGACAATAATATTGCAGCCTGTTTCTGTAAAGCAATTTGCATAATTGCATTCTGCTCTGGGAATACAAGAAGGACTATGGAATTATTAAAGTCAAACTGACAATAGTTTAGCACAGGTAGCTGAATTAGTTTAATTTTGTACTAGTTTATTTATTTACCGAGCGTAATTTGTTTGTCGTACAGAAAAGAGGTTTTTTTGTAATGTCGAGCAAAATTCTGTTACAAAATTATGTTACAAACTTCTAAATTTCTGGGATTTTTTTCATTTTATGTGAACTGCTTCTGGCGCTTGAAGTGATTTTCTGATATTTACTTAGTGTTTCCATCCTGTAATGATTTTGGTATTCTAGTAAATGTGGTGTTTTTCAGACTAACATAGACTGTATAAATGCTCTTATATTGGAATAATTCTATCAATACTGACTTCCTTATTTATTAAAATCTAATGGCTATTTATTTCATTTTACTGCGATGCCAGTTTATAGTATTAAGTAAATCAGTCAGTTGCTTAAGTTGCTATGTTTCCATTCTGCAAGATTTTTTTTTGGCGTTCGTCGAAAAGGTCACCAAAAGGATATTTAGGTGGTGTCTCCATTCAAAGGAAAAGGGCTTCTATCCATCTTCGCCCTCGACTGGAGCTGCATTTCAGTGACGGTTTTATCACCAGGCACAGGGCTCGGTGCTTGACTATGGATGTGTCACAAGTGATAGTGTATGCCTTGTTTCAATTAGAGAGAGAGAGTGAGTGGGGTAGGACAGAGGAGGTTAAAAAAAAGTATTATATACTCAGCAGGATATATTCTCTCCGAGAGAGAGAGAGAGAGAGAGAGAGAGAGAGAGAGAGAGATGGCAGAGTTTATTTTTAACTTTTGAGTTAGAGACAATATAGAATCCACCTAATGACTTTAGAATTATGCAGAGAAGAGACAGCAAGAGAGCTTGCAAAGAAACCATTTCCTTTCATTCATTTTGCAGGATGTGCAGATAAACTGAGGAATAAGTAAATTTGTCATTTCTTTTATTTCACGATAAATCTCAGAAATATTTCTCACTTTCCAAGATTTCCTTCATTGTACAAACCACGTTTTCGTGGGCGTGAAACCCTGTCATAACTTTTATCACAATTACCAATTAATGATTATGTTCGAATGCATAGACTAGAGGCTTCGGAGGATATCATAAATAGTTCTAAAGTCATTAGGTACATTCTATGGTGCGGGGCTTTTAGATTACCCTAATTTTAACTTATGTAAAGCAGCTTCACACCAAAGGTTTGTTAATGGAACCCTTGCAAGGCAGGATCTGCAGACCTCGATAAGAACTCTACTTAGTGTTAGAAAAACCCTGGTCTATGTGAAGCGACTCTTTCTCGCACCATTTTCCTCGTAAATGCTCACCGCGCCTGGCAAGAAAGTTGGCCCTAATCTTACCCCTCCCCCTGAAGGCGCTTTCTTACAGAAATGATAAGTGTCTTATAAAGAATAACAGTTCTTTATTGCAGGATTACTATTAGTGAAATGGTCAGCAAAATCTTATTCTTAATGCAAATGATAAGAGACGGTTCTCACGTTTTACAAGGCACGCTCTTCTCGATGAAATAGCAGTAAAAATCTGAAACCATTTCAAATGCCCTGAAAAGTAAAAAAAAAAAAAAAAAAAAAAAGTATATATTCCATCCGCATATCAAAAATATCATTTCATGAGCAAAGCCAAAATGAAAGACTTTTTATCCTGAAGCGGCATGACAGACTTCTGGATGATGACAGAAATCTCCGAAATGGTAGGACGCTGGGAAGTCGCTTGCATCAAGAATCTCTGATAAAGAAGCCCCTGATTTCCTTCGTAGCTTGACAATAAATCGGTAAAGTGGCCAAGGGCTTCCTAGATGAATGAACCTGTTGTAAAGGCTAGAATAATGTGCACTAATGATCAAAAACCTTTTGCAATTCCTAACTCATTAACTCTGAAAGAAATATGAAATCCTTTGTCGCGGATCCCCTTTTAATGATTTCTCGGGCGCCCAGATGAGCAAATACTCAATTTGCATCTCCGATGAACTGAAACTCTAAGAAAACTTTTCGTTTTACTTGTAGGAGTTCCATTTTGCTTCCTCAGAAGTTTAGAGTAGTTATTGCTTGTTATTTCTCTCCCGGTTTCTGTTGGCTTTTCCCATTATCTATTTGTATTTGAGAGAGAGAGAGAGAGAGAGAGAGAGAGAGAGGAGAGAGTGTGTTAAAGATGGTTTCTCCTTACTAAAATAATTATTCTTCTTATCATGATGTACTTCGAGACTTAATTAGTTATTTGATGACGAGAGTGATTTTCAGTTGGATGGGTTTAGTTCGTGAACCGTCTTCCTCTATTCATCTCTTTAGGGGATTCTCGAATGGCATGGAATTAATATGGTACGCTTTCCTTCTTTTCCAACACAAAAAAAAAACCAACA
The DNA here is from genome assembly GCA_039081455.1 of Macrobrachium rosenbergii. Lineage (NCBI taxonomy): Eukaryota > Metazoa > Arthropoda > Malacostraca > Decapoda > Palaemonidae > Macrobrachium > Macrobrachium rosenbergii. The sequence goes on along the minus strand of JANJGK010002162.1, from coordinate 28,768 downwards.
ACAAACTAAAAAAAATGCTGTTGACGTTGCAGTTTCATGAAATAGGAGATGATTGCACCAAAAAAGTCGGGGTATAACGGTAAAATGTTGTTGGAGTCTTTGCCTACTTAGTTTGCGACGGTACAGTGAGACAATCGTTTTCAACAAATTGCTAGATCATTACCATAAACGCACACACACACACGTATATATATATATATATATATATATATATTGCTAATAGACGCTCTTCAAAAGGTTGAGAAAAACGGAGAAATGTAGAATAGATGTCCTGTCATTTGCACCTGGCAGGCACCTGAGGCGGGGTCTTACCCTGTCAGGTACAAATACTTGGTTCCCAGCCAATTGTATGTTCGTATGTACTGTCCTGTTAGCATGGACATTACAAATTTCTACCACTTTGTACTTTGCATCAGTCCTCTGAAGATGGCGTAGCAATGAATGCAACACCGGTCAGGATCTGCAGGGGTGTTTCATTTCTTTCCAGTGGTGTTATATATAAAATTAAGTATAGGAGTGATCGTACTATATATATATATATATATATATATGTATATATATATATATGTATGTATATATATATATATATATATATCTTTGTGTTCATGATTATGTGTGTAATTATATATATATATATATATATATATTTATATATATATATTTATATATATATATATATATATATATATAATTATATATATATATATGTGTGTGTGTGTGTGTGTGTGTGTGTATGTATGTATGGTTTTAGCCTTAATTATAAATCAATTGACATAACGTAGCTTACACAAGCAGTGTCCCGATTATATTGATATGTACTCTAATTTAGTTGAGCAAAATCACAAGGATAATTTCGTAAGAGCTGGTTTCTCTCATTAATGGACTACACAGAAGTCCAGGCATGCAGATAAACAACTGGTGTTTATGCGGCAAGTTAGTACACCGTGCATTTTATTATTATTATTATTATTATTATTATTATTATTATTATTATTATTATCATTATTATTATTATTATTATTATTATTATTATTATTATTATTATTATTTAGAGAAAACTAGAACAATCATGAAAGTATTGCAAAAAAAATTGCTTTAATCTCAATCACAGACAAAAACCGTTTATTATAAAGCCAAAAACCCATTAATAGTACATTGTTTGAAGTATTTTATTTCGACGGGGATCAAAGGGAGCGATACTGACGACGTGACCCTTTGTGGCAAAATTACTGGTGGCTTTGGGAAATTCTCCATTGCAACTTTTACCAGAATATGTTCTTGCTCAAAATAAAGGTGACTGTCACTACAGTATAGTGTACCTGCTCTGTACAGAGTCTGGGATGCTAAAAACTTTTGCTTTTTTTTGTAGTTATTTCTATGAGGTGCTCCCCCTTCTTTGATGCAAATACATAAATGGAGTACCTTTATATGCACACGCGTGCTTTTGACGATGTTTAACAAATCAGTGCAGCGGATGATGTCTCCTGAAGGCACACGCACACACGTTATATTCAGTAGGGTTAAGAAATACCTTTCTCTTAATGTATTTTAGATTTAAGCTTGCAACAATATAATTTCTTTTCTGTGGAGTCTTTGCGGTTGTTATGAAATTTTAATATTACTATATCTTAGAAATTCAAAAAGTATATATAGTCCAAAAGAATTAAATGACAAAGTATTCGTATCTGATCAACGGAATTTTGTTAGCTGTTTCTCCTTTCTATTTTTTTATGATTTCGCAGTTTAGGTAGAGTGAATGGCTTCCACTTTTAGACTATAAAAGTTTAATGGTATACCCTACCTTAACGTTGACTTTTTCGTTGTTCTTACATTCCTAAAGATAAATAAAAAATTGAGGTGGGAACGGCCAGATAAATGGAAGGATTTAACAAAAATCATGGAGAGTCCAGACATCTGAAGGAATTGCTCCTTCTGGGAACAAATGGCTATTTATTCATACACTTCATACTGTGCAAATGTTTTTTCAAAAGACTTGAGCACATGATACATAACAACATAAAATCAGCATTAACGCCTAATCTCTTGTTTACCAAAAAGAGGCAACGGTACATGGTGAGTTCTCTCACCAACGTGCGGCTCAAGTTGACATATGTAGTTTTTTAATGAACTCGTGTAATTATTAAGCCTTGGAAACAAAACGTTATTTTCTAAAGGGAATATTTTAGGTAAAGCAGTGGTAAGCTTTTATACAGAAATGGTACAAATTAAGTCGTTCCGTTCGCCCTTAGCCTATTGACATCTCAGCGGTTTTCACTGCTTAGGATGAAGCTCTGTTTAGTGGACTGGTCTCTTTCACCAGGCATAGCCTATGTGGATTTATGCAAGCCACGATGATGACATCCGAACCTCTCGGCCTCCTCGCACTATATATATATATATTGTGATGGGTCGTTTTACCACCACAACATACACTTGTATAATTATCCAATACTAGTATTCACTAACCAGAATACGAAATTCACAGTAAGTGAAATCGCATCACAAGACAATCAACCAATGTGTGCAAAACCAATTTGGGGGTGAAAATAAACACTAAGAAAAAATCACTTAATTTTAATACATGATGAAATAGACAGAAATGACGCCTGAACCACTAAATACAATAATTATAATTATATATAAAAAAAAACACTTACCCAATTAATAAATAGAAAAACGAACACATTCAAACGCAATATGGAGGGGGCCCAGAAAGGAGGAGAAGTTCAAAAAGAATGAATAACCTAGCCAAAATACAACACTAAAGTATTCAGAGGTGGTCCTTGTAACAAAGCCGTGATCTGGTTAAACTATGGATCTCCACGTCTGGAGATTGAGACAGGGTGATGTCAAATTATGGGCCCAACTACGGCGCTGGCCTATAACTCCACCAATTCACAGGCCGTGATCCAACTGAGGCGTCTTGCTCAGCATGCATACTAATAACAGTTCAAATACCGTACCGTTGGACAGAGAGGTCCCCTTGGCTATGGTAACTGAACCAAGGGCGTAGCAGGATAATAAATGAATAAATCCTCAAGCTGCTGAAGGTAGCGGATCCAAAATAATCCTAAGTTCAGGATGCCAAAAACGTAGCAGTCAACAGCAGCGGCCAAAATCAAGTAGAAACGCCCAGGTCAAGGTTCAGAACACAATTGTCCACCACTTCCTTCGGGACGTTGACAACCCCTCGGCCTCCTGGGGCGGAGGGGGTGGGGGAGCTGGGGAGAAAAGCCGTATACCCTCAAAACATGAAAGACAAAACGGTCGTTAGTGAAAACGTAAACACAAGAACCACCAGAGGAGGAAAACTAGCTAATACATTGTGACAATAATTTAACATTTAAAATTAAAGCTAAGACAAATCAACTAATAATGACAACAAGATGACACCTCCTCTCCCAAAAGATTTTTTTTTTTCAAAAAAAAAAAAAATTAAAGTAAATAATATTTGAAATTCTAATTTAAAAGTATAATATAAAATAATCACTTATAACAAAAATAGTCAAACAACAGAAATAATGATTTCATGAAATCTGTGAAAAAAAAAAACAATTATATAATTAGAGCATGATACCAAAAACAAAATGAGGGACGGGGTGGCAAAAGAACAAGGATGCAGCTCACAAGAAAGGCACTAACATAATATCAAGATTAACAAAATATCAAAAGTAACCCAATATCATACAATACAAATTCAAAATATTACACAATACAGAAAACCAACACCAAACCAATAGCTCCAAGGCTCTCACATAGGTACATAATCAAGAGCTACATTGCTCCACTCCGGATTCCACATAGGCTATTTGTTCATAGGCCATAACTATTTTTACACACTTAACGGTTTCTCACTTCATATCTCACATCGCTCATTGCAAAAATGTTCAGCGAACAAGAGTCATTTACATCACCGTGTCAACACACTAAATCACTATAAAAGTGTCCTACCGAGTACACACACCTATAATGGACGACACAGAGAAAACCAGCACAGTTTTCCCCTGCGCAACCTGAACACGCAAAACTTTCGTGAAGCGTAGTTATGCCTGAAAACACAGAATACCCGGATTAGTAGCTATCATTTCATTAAGTAAACTCTCTGATTAACACCTCAACTGCATAATCAATCACCTAACAGTGTCTTACCATGTCTCAACGACCATCAACAACCGCCTATGCTACTCATCAGTAGCATAAAAACTATAATAATAATAATATCTGCAAAAGCGTATTCCAGAAATAACACACCACCAACCTATCTTAAAATTACCCTTGCCACGGTCGCCAGTTTGTGATGGGTCGTTTTACCACCACAACATACACTTGTATAATTATCCAACTACATGACCCAAATAAACAACCTTCGCTTTTGCAAATTCACTTTTCTTTAAATTAACCACCAAACCAGCTTTCTTCAATACCTCAAACAATGCCTTAATACGCTTCAAATGTGTGTCCCAGTCGTCACTATAAATAACAATGTCATCAATATAAACCACACAACCTTCTAAACCATACACCAGCGTGTTCATTAACCTTTGAAATGTGGCGGCGGCATTTTTCATACCAAACGGCATAACACGACATTGAAACAACCCTTGAGGTGTAACGAAAGCTGACAAGGCCCTTGCTCGTTTCGACAAAGGAACTTGCCAATAACCTTTTAACAAATCAAATTTACTTATATATTTAGACTTCCCCATGCGATCAATGCAATCTTCTATCCGTGGCAAAGGATAACTATCGGGTTTTGTAACCTCATTAACTCTCCTATAATCAAAACACATACGAAACTCTCCATCAGGTTTCTTAACCAACACCACAGGTGACGACCAAGGGCTTTTGCTTGGTTCGATCAAACCATGTTTTAACATATATTCCACCTCTTTTGCAACAACTTCACTCTTAAAAGGATTTAATCTATATGGCGATTGTTTCACTGGCGTGGCATTACCAACATCCACGTCATGTTCTAAGACAGATGTTCGACCTGGTACATCCGAAAACAATTCTTTATAATCGAACACCAACTTCTTTAGAGACCTACATTTATCAAAACTCAAATGAGAAACTGAACTATCAAAATTTTTCAAAGAAGTTTTATTACCTGTTGGAAAGTTACCATCATTACCATATTTATCTTCATTAAATTCTTCCTCTGAAAAAGAATAAATATTATTATTACAATTTACAACCTCCCCAACTGTTGCCACAGGAATGACTTTATTCCTTTCCTTATATTCCTTTAACATATTAATATGGCAAAGTTGAAAGGGTTTCCTCCGTTCAGGAGTTTCTACCAAATAATTAACCTCGCTTATTTTTTTCAAAACTTTCCAGGGACCTGAAAATGAAGCTTTTAACGAATTACCTGGAAGAGGTAACAACACCAATACCTTGTCGCCTTCAGCGAAGTTACGAATTTTGGTCTTCCTGTCAAAGAAGTATTTCATTCTTCTCTGACTACACAACAAATTCTCACGAGCAAATTCCCAGGCCTTCGTCATTTTATCACCCAAATTAGTCAGATAATCTAATAAATTAATATCAGGAATGTCACCTTCCCATGACTCTCTTACAACATCAAGCGGACCCCGAACACAATGCCCAAAAACCAAATTAAATGGGGATAAACCAAGAGACTGACTTGGAGCCGACCGAAAAGCAAATAAAAGATATGGTAATTCTTTGTCCCACTCAGAGCCGTGACTTAGACAATATTTCCTAATCATCGATTTCAGAGTTTGATGAAACCTCTCCAGAGCACCCTGACTTTCCGGATGATAAGGAGATGAAGTCACATGCTTAATACCCAATTCTGCCATTTTCTCCTTAAAATATTTGCTAACAAAGTTTGTACCACAATCAGATTGAACCACCTTAGGCATTCCGAACCTAGTAAAAAAGTTAATTAATACCTCAACAATTTTTGCACTTTTGATGGATCGTAGAGGAATTGCTTCTGGATAACGGGACATTTTATCCATCATGGTGAAAATATACTCATTCCCACTACGAGTCCTGGGCAACGGCCCGACAACATCAATGATAATTTCCTTAAAAGGTTCAGAAACCACAGGGATGGGACATAAAGGAGCTTTTGGAATAACTTGGTTTGGCTTACCGACCTTCTGACAGATACTACAGCTATTGACAAATTTCTTCACGTCGGATTTCAATTTGGGCCAGTAATAATCCTTAAGCAATTTCCCAGCTGTCTTGTGGATTCCGAAATGACCCGCCAAACCATTATCATGTGCCAACGACATCAAGCCAAACCTGTGAACATAAGGAACCAATATCTGTTTTAAAACTTCATGTGCACTATTGCCAGCCTCTCTAGGCCTACTCAACCTGTAAAGAATGTTATTAATTATTTTAAACTTTGGGACAGTTAAATCATCCACTTCGCCCGACTCAACAAGAAGGTCCCGGAATTCTTGTTTCTGAGCTTTAATTAGCTCTTCCTTTGTCCAATTTGGAAGGTCTTTTGCAATATTCCTATCTACAACTAATTTACTACCACTACTACTACTAATACTACGTTCTAAACTACTACAATCTACGTCTGTTGTTGACTCTGCAGCGTCAACACCACTAGCTCTAGAACGAGTAACGACAGCAATTTCACGATTCATTAAAATTGGATCCTGTTTATTTTTATAAGCCACATCATTTCCTAACACAATATCTACATCTTTAACAGGAAACCTATTCACAATGGCCAACTTCAATATTCCTGAAAAAGATGGACATTTTAAATGGAAATTACCGATGGGATAGGACTCAACTGAATCGGGAAAGCCAGACAACAAAACAAACTCTTCAAAGTCATGGACAAAATCGCAAGGTAATGCCTCTCTTAAAATCAACGACTGAGCCGCTCCCGTGTCCCGCAAAATGCGAACCACCCTTTCTTTGGACGAATCCACAGACGAGACACTACCACGGGACAAATACCTTTCAAAGCAATTGGTTAGTCATTGTTCAGTCGTTCTCGTTTGGACGGGCTCTCTCTCTCGCTTTTCAATGTCCATAACTGATCTACCCTTAGCTTGTAGGGACTTCTTAAAGGCAAAACACTGACTTTTTACATGCCCCCTTTTATTACAGAAGAAGCATGTCATGCTTCTTAACCTTTCAGGATTATTTATGTTACCTCTGTCAGGAGAGACACGATTGTTATTAGCAGAAAAATGATTACTATTATTCTGCCTCCTGGGCTGACTCCTATTAACATAATTAGGTCTCCCAAAAACATTGTAATTATTATTATTATTATTATTATTACTCTGACTTTTTCTAACACAACCAGGCTTTATATTACTCATCTCCCCTAACTCATTCTTATGTGACAGGTAATATTCGTCACTAGCAATGGCAACCTCCTGCAAAGTATCAATCTTTAATTCTTCCAAATGCACCTTCAACTTATCGGGTACACACCTCTTAAACTCCTCTACAAGTACCAATTCTTTCAACCCTTCAAAATTGTCAACTTCTTTCGACTTTAACCAATCTTCAGCATATTGCCTCTTACCCCTAGCAAATTCTACGAACGTCTGTTCCCTATCTTTCTGTAAATTCCTGAAACGCTGTCTATAAGCTTCAGGGACAAGCTCATAAGCCTTTAGCACAATGGCTTTCACATTATCATAGTCGGATGATAAACTCTCATCCAACGTAACATACACTTTCTGAGCCCTACCTATCAACTTACTCTGGATAAGTGTCGTCCAGTACTCTTGAGGCCACTGCAATTTAGCGGCAATCCTCTCAAATGAAACAAAAAACTCCGCTACATTACACTCTTGAAAATGTGGCACAAATTTGAGTGCCTCTGACAAATTAATAGTAGGCGTCACCTCCCTGGTTGGGGAAGAGGGAGAGGAAACAGGATCCATTAAACGCATTTCCCTCTCAAACTGCCTCTCTCTCTCTCTTTCCTCTGCCCTAAATTTTTCTATATTAAACTCTATTGTTTTTAACTCAATTTGCTTATTCAAAAACTCTACAGACACTTCCTCTTTGACTACCTTCATTTCCCCCTCTGTCTTCACAGTTTTAACATAATCATATACCTTCAACAACAATAGGCCCTTCCTTACAGACGAATCAAATTCAATTTCCAAATGCTGAGCCACTTGCTCTAACTCAAGCCTATCCAACTCTGCGAGCCTTGCTTGCCACCCCTCTCCACTAAGAAGCTCTAAAACATCAATAGTACTCATTTTGCTCAATCAAACCTCAAAACAATACCCAAAAAAAATATCAAATCTGGAGAAGGTGTAAAACTGTTGCCCAAAAATAAAACCCCCAGAATCAATTTTGCACACTAGTGAATACTTGCAGGAACAAAATATCCTGTCACGGTCGCCAGTTTGTGATGGGTCGTTTTACCACCACAACATACACTTGTATAATTATCCAATACTAGTATTCACTAACCAGAATACGAAATTCACAGTAAGTGAAATCGCATCACAAGACAATCAACCAATGTGTGCAAAACCAATTTGGGGGTGAAAATAAACACTAAGAAAAATCACTTAATTTTAATACATGATGAAATAGACAGAAATGACGCCTGAACCACTAAATACAATAATTATAATGAAAAACAATTACGCTTAATATATAAAAAAAAACACTTACCCAATTAATAAATAGAAAAACAACACATTCAAACGCAATATGGAGGGGGCCCAGAAAGGAGGAGAAGTTCAAAAAGAATGAATAACCTAGCCAAAATACAACACTAAAGTATTCAGAGGTGGTCCTTGTAACAAAGCCGTGATCTGGTTAAACTATGGATCTCCACGTCTGGAGATTGAGACAGGGTGATGTCAAATTATGGGCCCAACTACGGCGCTGGCCTATAACTCCACCAATTCACAGGCCGTGATCCAACTGAGGCGTCTTGCTCAGCATGCATACTAATAACAGTTCAAATACCGTACCGTTGGACAGAGAGGTCCCCTTGGCTATGGTAACTGAACCAAGGGCGTAGCAGGATAATAAATGAATAAATCCTCAAGCTGCTGAAGGTAGCGGATCCAAAATAATCCTAAGTTCAGGATGCCAAAAACGTAGCAGTCAACAGCAGCGGCCAAAATCAAGTAGAAACGCCCAGGTCAAGGTTCAGAACACAATTGTCCACCACTTCCTTCGGGACGTTGACAACCCCTCGGCCTCCTGGGGCGGAGGGGGTGGGGGAGCTGGGGAGAAAAGCCGTACACCCTCAAAACATGAAAGACAAAACGGTCGTTAGTGAAAACGTAAACACAAGAACCACCAGAGGAGGAAAACTAGCTAATACATTGTGACAATAATTTAACATTTAAAATTAAAGCTAAGACAAATCAACTAATAATGACAACAAGATGACAATATATATATATATATATATATATATATATAATATATATATATATATATATATATATATTTATTTGTATCAAATATATATGGCCAGGGCGCAAGAGATATTTACAACTGGAACTGCAACTGTCTTGTGGAATTAAAGAAAGTAGTAATTTGTATTTTGTGAGGTAGAGATTCAGATTAATGATACGGAACTGTGATACACCAAGTGGAATTGATTTTTGCTCCATTCCGCGAATGTAATACTAATTAAGGTTATCATTTGCATTTGAGGCAGGCCAGGGCGATAGAACGAGTTGAACCCTTGCAGGTTCCCTGTATAAATTATGAGTTCCCTTTGCAGTGCAAAAATGAATTTGCAATTCATGTTCGTGGATTTAAAAGTCAAGTTAGTTATAATATTTTGCAGTCCTGGGAGCTGGCAGGAAATGTTACAGAACTTATTCATTGCGTTGTTTGTGTTGTCAGTCAAGCTTTCATCTCCTTAATTGCTCAACGAATGTATGATATGGCATAGCTGTTATTTCTGTCATGATGTGATTGGCACAGGACGCTACTTGTTGTTCCAAATAAGCAATTTTGCGCTGCATTTTAATGTTAAACTTAAATAGCCAAAACGCTTATGTAAGCCGAATCAGTCTTCCCATAACAAAACTCAAAATACGGATGAATGGTAAGAAATGCATCAACCAAACGGAAATGATTATTTACTCGCAAACTCTGGTGTCAGAACGTCCACGGCTTATCAGTTTTCTGAAGGATTCAGAAGGAATTCCAGAGTGAGCGCTTAAGCGAAATGCTGCGAGTTTTAAGAAAATTGAAAATAGCTCTTGGTCTGGAAGGGAAATACTTCAAGAGGTTTTTGAAACTAAAAAATTAGCGATTGCCTGACTTAATTAATCCATGGAGAGGATAATAGCACGAAACTTTTCTGATGGTTTCATTGCAGGAAGAAAATCGTACTGAACTGACAGATGAAGGTCGAACCGAAGATGAAAGAATGAGTATGTTTACAGATCAAGCTGTGGAAAATAATTATGAGTCTTCACTTCCCTTTTTCCTAAATAAGAAGGATTAGGTGAAGAAAAATAAAGCACTTTGTTTGTGAGCTGAACTTCGAGACAGAGAGCTAGAAACAAAAGGTTTAATTTGGTTAAACATAAAAAAAAAACTTATGACTATTGATTCTTCATCTCAACAAAAACGTGAGGATATCGTTATAGCTAATATAGCGACCATACCCACCAATCTTTTTGCGAGAAAGTCCGTCAAGATTTGCAGTGTGGTTCCAGGGTGGCATCCGCCAGGTTCTAACTCCTGAATAGTCACTCTTTCCAAAATATAGGGAGCAATTTCTGCCACTGATGGGATCACCTACTCGAAAAATATGGGGTTAGTTTGCAGCACTAATTCTCCGGGAATTCTCAGTTGAATTTGTTCATTTATTTTGTCATCTCACTTTTTATGAAGGGCAGTCTTTAGCCTACTACTTTTCTTGGCCTTTTTCCAGTGCTTCCTGTCAGCTTCTGCTGTTCACGCTTGATGGCGGACTGCATTTTCCTCGTTTATCAACTCTGACTTGCTATGTTAATGTCCTGCTATTTGGCTAAGTCCATTACCTCCAAAGCTATCTGTAACTTCTCTACCAATCAATATATTTTTTCAGCTTTTCATCGCTTTTGTATTGTAAATTTAATTGAATTCTCCCACTGCTGTCAAAAATGTTGATATTCAGGATATTCAACCCTCTCTCACGTATACAACAGCTTAAGTAGTTAAATCTTCTTTGAAGACTTATGGGCATTGTACTTTTCTCATCAGCTACAAAGACTACTTCTTCTTAGAACACCCTTCTCCTCACTGCCCAAGTTGGTTGCTATTTCACCTTTGCTTGGCTGGTATTTTGGTCATCTCAAAGAGAGAGCTTCTTCTCCTCAGCTGGCCTTGTAAGACCCGACGAGCCAACTGCTACTTGATGATTCTCAGAAATTCCTTGTTTTCTGAATCGCCTGGTTTGCTGGTTGTTTCTTTTTTCCTCTGATTAGCATTCAGATAATTTTCGTAATCTGCTACCATGTAACCAATATAGTCTGCAGGAGGCAAAGCTCACACATATCGAACTCAATAGAAAAGAATTTGAGTTTTATAGAGAGAGAGAGAGAGAGAGAGAGAGAGAGAGAGAGCCAAGCAGTGAGTGTTTGTATTACTCCACCACGGCCAACGATTCATGATGGAACGACTCCAGTCAGGCTTCATAATCAACCCAGGTCATTTCCTTCTAAGCTCTGAGGCAAAAAGCCTCATAAAGATAATTGAAGTCATGAAGAGCTCAGCATTTTTTATTTAACTTGCTTTTATTTAACTTGGCTTCAGTGTCTGTCTGTCTGTCTGTCTGTCTGTTTGGGTCAAATCTTGTGACTCAATTTTCGACTTGTTCCCTTCGTCCAATGGACTTGAAATTTTGCATGGTTACTCAATCCCGGTGACAATATAACCTTGCATGATCAGTAGGTCAGCGCTGACCTTTAGTGACTCTAGAGTGACCTCTCCCAGTATCTCAGTATTTGTATGAAACTCTTCGGATTTTTCACAACTTTTTTTGACTCGGTAAATAACTCCTCTGAATTTTCAAACCTTCTTTGACTCGACAGGATATCAATTTCGTTAGCTACAATCATAAATCGGTTAAAATTTCTGTTAAAACTAAAAAGTATAAAAAAGGAAAAATAGAAAAAAAATTAAAACATGCTTTTATTAAAATGCACTAAAAAGTGAAAAATAAATCTTTTGAGACACCAGGATTTTCTTACATTTAGTCATGTATACAAAAATAAAGGCGTTGGCGCCAAACATGGAAGGAAATGCTACAAGATATAAAAAATATATGCATATTTCTTTTCTTGTAGTGCTTCTTTCCATGTTTTCGCTTTTATTTTTGTAGACATGATTAATTGTAAAAAAATCGTTGTCTCAAAAAATTTATTTTTCACTTTTCAGTGCATTTTAATAAAAACGTGTTTTAAAAGTGTTTTTTTTTTCTTTTAAACAGTTGCTGGATTGCAGGGTTGCTTTGGGGTCATTCTGCTTATCTCTGCGCATTCTCCATTTCATACAACTTGTCCAAGTAATAAAATCCAAAAGATAGTTTTTTTCCTTTTTGTTCATGAAGGAAGGTTAAAAAGAAGGCCGAAGAAATGTTCCACAGAGATTGTGGCAAGAAACTCATCCATACACAGAAACATGGCATATGACTTCAAGCTTGGCCTCGTCTGTCAGGAAAAGGTTAAATTTAATTTTTTTTAAATAATAAAGTATTTCAACAGCAGTGAGGGTGATAAAGATAATAACGCTCAAATGTGTAAATCTCCATAAGCTTGGTATCTCACGGCAATCCTTTTTGCTTTAGTAATTAAACAACCGGCAAGGGGAGAAGAAAAAACATCAGTCATAATATTTACGCGGAAGTTTTTATCCTTTTTGATAATAACAATAAAACATTATAATTAAATCTCCCCAAAAATGTTAAATTTTTCATGCCATGGGGAGGTACAAATAAGAAGCGTTTTATGACGAAGTCCGCGAATTTTAATTTTCTTTCTTTTTGTTCCTATTCGCTTTATCCCACTTTTACTTTGAGTTTAAATATCTTTTGTTTTTTGTCACAAACAAGCAGAGTCTATCAGGAGTGGGATCCTAAAAGTAAGGAACAAGAAAAACCAGCCGGTCTAATCTTGAACCCTTTGCTGGATATTTGGAATCATCTGCAAGAATATGGTCCTTCAAGAAAGTAAATCAGATCTAATTAAAATTCCGACCATAATATTTCGTGTATTAATTCCTTTATGAATAGACCGGGAAGTTCATTATCTTCATTTTCGTGTCGATACTGATATGGCGCGGTGGGACTTTGTCTGATGCAATTATTGATCTGCCTCACTAAGATGTTTCACTGTAATGGTGTGTGTACCATACACTTCTGTCTACTTCATCGGCTTTCATTGGATGACATTTTTGATGTGAAAATATTTAGCATTTTGCAACCGATGCGTCATTACGACATAAAATGAGAAAAAATTATGCATTTAAGAGCATGGAAATGATTGTCCTGAATTAGCTTTCACAAACATTGGGAATCTTGGTCACGGAACCGATCGGTGTTGAGTTGTTTGGGGTGGTTCGCCTTTTGAAAAGCTCAAAGCTCTTTGACTGATCTAGTCAGTGAAATATGGTCCCGTTAGTTATTGTGTGGTGGGCCGTAGCCAGAATGGAGAGCTTGATACCCGTAAAGTTAACAACTTTTTGGAGCCACCCACTCAAGGGCCAGAGTTCAGAAACATCAATAAAAAACTGAAAGAAGGGAGCGAATTTAAGTATGGTTTTAAAAGAAGAGAGAGAGAGAGAGAGAGAGAGAGAGCGAGATTTTGTTGACTTAGCCGATGCCCCATGGCGTATCTTAAGCAGCTTTGGCTGGGCTCCCGTCAGATTATGTATGGATTCCATCCAATTATCCAGTCTTTGCAGCTGTTTCAAGTTTATTATCTTTTATCGTAAGATTATCTACTTATCTGTCTATTTATCAATCTATCTATCTATCTGGTGATGTGTATGATTATCAGAAAGCACTCACAATCTTTCATTAGAGAGAATGATAGGATTAAAGCTCTGTCTTCAAAGTATAAGTAGTCCTTAAAGTCTATACAATGTCGCACAGGACTCTTGATCATTCCACTCACGAGAGAGAGAGAGAGAGAGAGAGAGAGAGAGAGAGAGAGAGAGAGAGAGAGAGAGAGAGAGCTTGTAATGTCTTCTAAAAATTATCAGTCAGGAAGACATTAAAGGCTAAAGTTTTAACTGCTATTGCTGTTGAAGATATCGTAGATGATTATTGTCAAAGGGCTGTCTTTCAGTGGAAATATAGTGTCCTCTGAATTAAAAGAATATCTGTAGTTGACTAGAGAGGCCTTCGATAGTCAACACCATTCATCAAAACAGTCTAGACTATCTGGCAAATTTTCGTCATATGAAGCCACCATAAGTATATATTTTCTCGAATTCCCATACGATCAACGATGACGAAAATTCCGTAGAGAAGCAACGATGTAAAATCTATGGCCACCATGACATAAGGTAATTGTGCTCTCCCAAAAGCAACTAGAATGTACTATATAAGAAATATATTATATTTATTGAAAGATGTGCAGCAGTCATTATATTTGCCTTAATTTCAGAAAATTGAAGCTACCTTGGCGTTCTTCACAGGAAAACTACGTGAAATTCTTCTTATCCGTATTTTCGTCAAATTAGGTCTTATAGGTAACAGGCACACTCTCACTACTATACATAAGGTCCTAATAAAGATGGTAATTAAAATGTGTTCAAAGTAGTCGCGAATCATTCTCACATTGTTGATTGTACCATCTGCAGCAAATGAATGTTGAGAAGAGTTTACTTTTTAAGGTATGGCTCTTTTTATCTTTATAAATAAATGACATTATTATTGTCATGGAAGTTGTGATATTTTTTCTCTTCCTGATTTACGAAGTACAACTGTGCTCCTGTTTCATCCACAAAAGCGAAAATAGGACTTTCAAGAACTAAGAAGGCGCTTATTTCACGACGGTTCTTTTGTACTTCTAAACTTCACAATACTATAAAATACAAGCCTTTAATAATGAAATACAATTGATCACAATCATTCATTCTGTGCTTCATAATGACAGTGAGATGATGAATTAATAGATAAAGAAGATACCTATGCATTATAGCGTTTTGGAAGGCAATATATAGTAAAAAGACTATTACAAGAATGTATTCTTATACGAGTTCATTTTGTTAGCCTCTGAGACACTTGTATCCTTTCTTGCATAATTATGAAAACACTGAAAAGAATATTACATCAAAAGTGATACCAAATCTATGTAAGGCTCACAGAGAAAGTTTACAGAAGCTTCCATTGTACACAACTGAAGAAAAAAAAGTTTAAGAAACATTATGGATATTTTTCAAGTTCATACAGGCATAACGATATTCACTAGACAACGACTGCTTGGGTTTGCGAAAGAAAAGAACAGAGACAAAGAGAAGCGGTCCGGTTCGATGGCTCAGTTCTCCCTTGATATATGTATCATTGTAGGATCCAAGTATTAACGCATAGCTTTTGAAAATCATGTTGACAAACTTAGGAGTGAGTGTCTCTCTCCTACTTCCACTCCATCCTTCAGCGTCTTCAGCAGATGCTGAAAATGTCCCTAAAATAAATTCGAGGCCGTTCCCTGACTTGTCTCACAGAATAGCTCTCCCCTTCTACCTATTCCCCAAGTGCAAGAGGAGCATGATGCATCATCTTCGTTTTATTTACTCGTTTTATGATGGAGGAGGAGGAGGAGCGGTGTGAGGGAGGAGGACGCTTTTCGGGTCCTTTCCCCCAGGGATCCTCGCCTCGCCAGCTTCAATGATGGCGGAGAGGTGGCGTGATGGATGACACTGAGGATCTTCCCGAACGATATCGAGCTCTCTGGCCTGCATGAAGATGGTAGTAGATTGAATGTGAAACAATATTTCCACATTCAACGTTTCAAAGTGCGAACTGGACAGGTATTTATATTGTATATAATTTCCAACCATGTGATTGCAGGAAATGGTTTTGACGTAATATGCACATTTCAGGTCCACTGGTCAGTGAAGAATTTGCCTCAAACAAAAGAAGTCGGTCAACTGCCATACAAAATGAAAATTAGGCTTTCTATCTTTTTCTGAACTAATTTCGTAAGTTACCAATAACTCAGTAAAATGCTGCATACGAGCTTCTCATTTGGGCGATGTTATTCGGGCGCAAGAAAATTTACGGAATATGTAAAGCAAGACGAAAAAAGAAAGAGCATTCCGAAGCGCGCCGTTGGAGGAACTAGAATAACTGCTAGTCGTCCAATCCGGGGAGCATCTCCATCTGAGGCGTCTACAACGAAAACGTCAATTTCCCACACTTGGGCAAAAATCGTTTTATTACATAAAAACGTAGTTCGATACCTAAATTTTCATGTCCAAGTCTCCTTTTGCTAATTTTCCAACTCTAAATAGTCTTTTTGGCCTCAAACATAACAGTGAAATTCCCATCCGTCTGGATTATTCTCCCTCACCTCCACTGCGCGGGAGTCTGGGGGGATGTTTGGGGGGGAAGAGCGCGAATGGACCAATCACAGGCTAGCTAGCCTCTCCCGAAAGTCACGTGTAGTTGTTTATTGCTTCCCTTTAAACAGTGTTACCACTTTGGTTGACAGCAAAGTACTTAATTAAGCGTTACTTCCATTGCTCTCAAGTATTTTTCGTACAACTTTTATAGAATATTCCATAATTTGGTACTTATTGCCTTATTGTGCTAATAATGATAATAATAATTTTTTTGTTATTACTTAATACAATGACAATTTTTAATGTCCAAAGGAAGAATGTGTCATGGTACAATGGTTACAGACCGTATCATTCGGGACGAAGGAAGCAAATAAGACGAACATAATGTTGTGCGATTTTCAGTCCATTTTACCAGATGGATATGGGTGAATATCCTTTACACTACAAACCCGTTTACCCCATCGAAAATGAAACAGGCCCGATTCTTAACCTCTGGTATGTTTCTAAATTTATCGTATTAATTTATTATTATAAAATGTCCGTCCCTTACTCTTCAGCAGCAGCTGAAAATTTTTCTGTACTTAACTTTTTTAAGATTAAATAGTGATCAAGACTACTGGCATTAATCATTGAATCATAATGGGAAATTAATTCAGGCAACCGTCAATATATGCAATAAAAAATGAAAATAATGAGCGATCCCTGTTTGGTTATCTTTAAGTAAGGATCAGGGTACCATCTACAAACCTCATAATTATAGAAAACTGACCATTCATTACTACGTGATAATCCCTGACTTGTGTCACACGTATCTTCACGCTCTGTTCTTTTCCGTTTAAAATTATTCTTTTACCAAATGGCAGAAGGTATTCAAGACGACGTATTAGCACATAGTGGTGATGTAATTGGTGATGACCCAGGGGAGGGTCCCAGTGGTGTTGTGCCTCAGAGAGATACCAGAAGGGGACGAAGTGAATCTCGATCATATGCTGGTATTTCAAAAAGAGGCCGAAAAAGAGAACGAAAAGTAGAATCTTGGGCTGCTAATGTTTCGAAAATGAAGAGAAGCCTTGGCCAAGAATACATAAGCATGAAAACAAAGAAAGTGATGCCAGCCAGGGAAATAGGACAACCCTGTAAAGATGGGTGCTTTGAAAAGTTGGGAATGGAAAAAATCAAAGACATTTTCAAGGCATATTGGGACGTCGGGGATTACGATAAACAAAATGAATATTTAAATTCGTGTTTCTCTCAAGTGCCCTTCAAGAGGAAGTACACGACCAAAGCTACAAGTAAGAGGGAAGCAAAAATTATGTACAGTGTAACACACACTGGTGTTGTTTTTGAAGTGTGTCGGGTTGGTTTTATGAACATTCATGGCATCAAAGAACGCAAATTGTCATGGATTTTAAATAAATGGAAAAAAGCTAAGATCCACACTGGGATTGTGCCAACTGATAAAAGGGGCAAGCGTGATCCTGCTAATAAATTAAAGGCGGAAGTTTTAGATTATGTACATGACTTTATAAAGTTATTGCCTGTGGTCTCAAGCCATTACACTCGGGCCAAATCTCCTTTAAGGCAGTATTTGCCTTTTGGGGGTTCTGTTACTGGACTATTTGCTGAGTATCAGGAGTGGATGCACCAGAATGGTAATGATCAGCATACCGTAAAGGAACAAATGTTTCGGAAAATATTCACAACATTTTATAATATTTCATTTGCTCCACCCAGAACTGATGAGTGTAATAAATGTGCACTGTTAAAAATAAAGAAGGAATCGGCACAGGAAGCAGATGACATGGATAAAGTAGCAGAGATTGTTGAAGAGATGACGAATCACGAAGAAGACGCAAAGAAAGGTCTACAGCTTCTGAAAGAACCCCACGACCCGGATGTTCGTTACATTGCCATTGATCTCCAGCAACAGCAACCATGCCCAAAGATGCCTGTTAATAGGGCATATTATACAAGTAAGCTGTGGTTATTAAATTTTTGCATATTTGACATCACCAAAAACAAAGGTAACATGTTCCTGTGGGATGAAACAGTTGCAAAAAGGGGTCCAAACGAAGTCGGTAGCTGCCTGCTTCGTTGGTTACAAATAGTGAGAGAGGAAGAAGAAGACAGTATTAAGCAACTGAGAATTTTTGCAGATAATTGTGCAGGACAAAATAAAAATATCTTCAACGTCCTGTTAATGCTGCAACAGATACAGAAAAATTTACTTACGAGGGTGGAATTTATTTTCCTCGTAAGTGGGCATTCCTTCATGCCCTGTGACCGTGCCTTTGGTCAAATAGAACTGATGCTGCGGCGACAAGCGTACATCTGCAGTGTACCTCGATACCGCGAACTGATACGCACAGCATGCAAGTCAATATACAATGTATATGACATGACAAGAGAACATTTTGTGGATATTAAGGTGCTTGCTGATGTAGTCACGAATCGTTCTGCAGGGCTATTATCAAAAGCACGGCAATTTGTAATGAAATCCTCACACAAACAAGGCTTCTTCGTGAAGAAAGACTTCGACCTTGTCGACCGACCTGACAATACCACCTACATCAACCTCCAGAAGGGCCGGCAGAGTCGTAAAGGACGAGGGCGTGGCAAGGGAATGCAAGTTGGGTTGGCATCAGTCGTGCTGCCATGCAAGTTTGATGGTGAAAGGATGCTCACCAGGAAAAAGGTGGAGAGCCTTGCAACCCTAGTCCCGATGATCCCAAGCACCGAACAGAGGGAATGGTTCAATGATCTACTACAGCGGCAATACTCCTTGATGGCACTGCAGCAGCAGATTAATGTCGACTCAGACGACGACATTAACGAGGATGCTGACAGCCCTGACAACACTATCCTCCGTGATGAAGATGTCATGAGAACTCAATAGCCGTTCTGATTGCCATAATGTTGACGAACCGGAACGAAAAGGACCCCAAATTGCAATCACACAAGAAAAAGAATATATACTGCTAGTTGCAGAGAACGAGTGTTAATAATATTTTTTGTTATTAAGTAAAATTACAGCAACCAGAACATGATCTAATTATGAGTACTTTCATGCATAAACACTAAATTTATACATTCAGCACCAGATTTACAGGGAAATTACTCATAAAACTATTATTATGAAAATGTGCATTATAACAATTGTTGCTTTATATTTGCAAACTTTTCATGTATTTGTTCCATTGCTTTGCTGTGGTATTTTTAATTTATTTAACATTATTATTATTACTATTATTATCAATATTCCGGGAATGAGTAGTGCAATAGTGTAATGTGTACTGTATCATTACTGCTATTATAAACAGTGCGTGCATGAATACAGCAATAGTGTAATGCGTACTGAATTAATACTATTATCAATATTTCATGCATGAGTACAGCAATTGTGTAATATGTACTATATTGAATTAAACATGTTGCATATACTGCTAGTTGCAGAGAACGAGTGTTAATAATATTTTTTGTTATTAAGTAAAATTACAGCAACCAGAACATGATCTAATTATGAGTACTTTCATGCATAAACACTAAATTTATACATTCAGCACCAGATTTACAGGGAAATTAATCATAAAACTATTATTATGAAAATGTGCATTATAATAATTGTTGCTTTATATTTGCAAACTTTTCATGTATTTGTTCCATTGCTTTGCTGTGGTATTTTTAATGTATTTAACATTATTATTATTACTATTATTATCAATATTCCGGGAATGAGTAGTGCAATAGTGTAATGTGTACTGTATCATTACTGCTATTATAAATATTGCGTGCATTAATACAGCAATAGTGTAATGCGTACTGAATTAATACTATTATCAATATTTCATGCATGAGTACAGCAATTGTGTAATATGTACTATATTGAATTAAACATGTTGCATTGTATTTTGTGTTTAGTATTGATGACCTATAACACTTTTATCATTATTCTTTACGTCCGGAAGTATAGCAATGTATGTGTTTTTCCTTATTATCTGAAATAAGGCCTGAATTAAATTTTTAGTTCTTCCTTCCTATTATTTCAGCAGTCCTCTAAAGATTAAATACCACAATTACAATAATATATTATTTTCTACTTCGATATTATGTAGAAAAATCGCTAGACATCATCAGGTTTGCATTCAGGCTGCGATAGTTTAAAACATAATTATTACTAAAGCTGGGTAAAATAAGTACAAAATAATCATTAATACTTAATCATCAGGGAGAGCGAGCTGTCTGGGAGAAAAACCACAAACAACGTAGTCAGCTGAAACGTTAGCGACATTATGATCACGAGTAATTTATAAGCAAACACTGACGCCACTGGTTTCATAATCGTTGCCTGATGCTTGGAACTTTGTAAGTTGCCTGGCATTCATCACACACCCTCAGTTTGCTATTGGATTTTAAGTTACTAATGTCATCGTCAGACAAAAGACCATGTGCATGTTGTTCAAGTGGCCAACGCTTTACATACTCGGAAAATGAATGTAAATGTAGCACCTTGGAAAATGAGTTGGATTGTAACACCTTAGAACAGACCGTAATAGTATATGAATCTGATGAAATTTTTGATACTCAGGAAAATAATGAAAATGCCATTCTAGATTTTGATGAAAATCGTGATTCCTGTGAGGAAAATGTTAGTGAAACAGACAGCACCTTTTATGCTAATCTACCCGAGGGCCAAAGATTCACAGATTCAGACGAGACATTTTATGAAGACATTGAAAGCCCGGTAGTATCTGCATTAGATTATGAGCAAAATGACAATGCTGATAATAGTGATCGTGAAGATGTTTATTCCCACGATTTATTCAGTGATTGCTCTAGTATTCACAATTCACAATTACAAACAAGTGGATCAGATGAAATTTTCTGTGAAGCCATGAAAAATCGAAATAATAGTGTATGTTCCGATGATGATAGTGAAGAGGACAGACAGAATGATCAAAATACGGGATCTGATCCTAGTGACAGCTACGCCGTTGTAACGCCATTTCCTTCCGTTGCAAATACAGACATTCTCGGTAGGTTTTTGGGGGAAGATTATTTTGGAGAAAATACAGAAAGCTATTTTGCTGACGATGAAATGGAACAGGCTGGTTCCGATTCATCTGAAGAAGAATAAAAATAGAATAAAATAAACCTAAGTTTCGGTAACAGCGACTACAGGCAAAAAGCACCAGTACACAACCAAACAGTAAATTTGGCAGCTGTAGGATAGCTGATAATCATAGAAATGGAATAATAATAGTTCTGAAGTTTAACAATATTAACTGTCAATAATGAAAAGACACTATTATTTTCACAATTAGGATCGAAAACCAAAATAATCGGGAAAAGCAAAATTTTGCAGGTGAGTATTTTTATTCTTATGTAACTCATATATTATTATTTTAGCATTATCTCACGGAACTCATTGCCACTTTCATTACTAGTTCTATATGGTAAGGAATGAAACCCGAATGTGTGTCTTTCTCGGCCGTTCGGTCCCAACTAACTCCGTTACTTTGTTTATTCATCTTCCCAGGTAAACAAACATCTGAGATAGGGTGGTCAGTCCAGCCCCGTTACTTTTTTTATGCATCTCCCGGGGTAAACCTTTACCTCTATCACAGAGTCCGTGTCGCATTTCACCCAGCCACAAAATAGTTTTTGTACTTTTGAAGTAATTAATATTTATTAATCACATTTCATAATCATGCCCCAAATTATTTTATCTTTACAAACACAAAAAACATAGACAGTACCTATGATAAATTATTATTAACTATTATTGTTTAAAATGATAAAAACTTTGGTTGACATTAATTTTATGATACTTGAGTGTATAGAAAGATTTTCAATCACACCTAAGCATTGACTATAAAGTTTACACAAAATTAAAAATACAGTGGAGTGTTGAAGTTTGTGCGTGTATGTGTGTTCTTGTTGCCTATCATGGAATGAGTAAGCTGAAAGAGTTACGCCCGTAGAATACGTCTGGTAACTCTGTTCAGCTGACAGCGCATTACAGAAAACGGGTACCCAAACATCACATACTCAACTATTGCATTTTTTTTTCTTTTTCTGTTTGTTTTTAAGTAACTACGCTTATTAGGAAGCTTATTTTAATGTACAGACACTTTAATTTTTTAGTTTCCATAATAATAAGTAATTTGTAAGTGATTACAATCATATAGGCTGAGTTTTATGGAAAGTATTTAGTAAAAATAAGAAACCGGTAAACAGCATGAATCTAGTTTATTGAAAATATTCACTAGCTACTAATAAACTTATGCAGTTTGTTACATTTTCTTTGCAACAGTCATAAAGATGGTACTTGAAGCTTCAATTTGGTATAAAGAAGTTGTCTGTAAGTTGAAAATTAAAGTTTCTAGAGTAGAAAAAAAGAAAAAAATTTCAAACTAGTTTTCTGGCGTTTTTTGAATTGTGGCGAAACGACGTTTTCGTTGTAGACGCCTCATCTCTCTAGAGCGTTAAGACACTGTTTCAAATTTGTATGTTAGATTCCACTGCAAATTTGTGAATTTCTGCAGCCTGTTCAGAATTAAAAGCGATTAGACAAATGGTCGTGGAATCATTCTTTATAGATTTACAATATTACTTTTGTATCTAACAATGTAATTATAAAGGTTTCAATAACATTACAATCAAGTGAACCACAGGCCACCATCTGTACAATAAAAACAAATATATAAATTCCACGGTGAATAAAACCGTTTACTACTACAGTAGTTTCAATGATGCGGAATAAACTAAAAGAAAAAATGAGGCTTGGGCGGGGTAAGGGGTTGGGGGCGGGGGTTGAGAGGAAGGGGGGTCTCGATAATTAAATGTCTGTTTGTATGAAAAACTATATGGACTGGTAATGACGGATGACCAGTGCAGGCGGTAACTGCAGTGGCTTTTCATGACCTGGCATCGAAGGGAATAGAGAGAGTGAGATTATTATTTTCCAATCCAAGCGTGTGTGATTGACTATCTGTCAGCTAATGCAATACTATGTACATTCCAACTATCTAAAAAGATGATGGCTCAAGTCAAGTAAGAGTGACGAGGCAAAATGTAACTGCTTTGTCATTTACTGGATCTTATTAGAGACAGGAAAAAAGTCGTCTGCAGTAATATTAGCCTGTATTTTGTGAGGATGACCTTCAGCGCTTGCACCAGAAAATCTTGCAAGTAGCATATTTATGAGACACATCACTTTACTAAATGAAGAATGTTCGATGCTAGATAAATTATTGACCTTCGGGGAAGAAACCTTGTTCATATTACCTCTTTCTTTTTTAAATCCAAAGTCACAGGAAGTCTTTTTCTTTTGTCTCATGTTCATGAGGTTCATAAAGTAGAGAACTGGTAACATTCAAATGCTTTCAGAGAGGAAGAAACTGTACCCTTAAACTCTCTCGCTTCATTTACATAAATCTAGTGGACATTCATTAAGATTTTTTTGTGTTTTTTTTTAAATCATATCTATAATAAGAAACGTCACAATGTGATGGTGTAACTCTTTCCCATATTAACATTGCTCGTAATCGTCTGACATAAAATGTTTCTGCATAATTCGTTTCTCATGAAGCAGCAACATCCAGTCCATTATATGTCAATCATCTTCAGTCTCCCTGAAAAGAGGGATATTAAAATGACTTGTTTATTAACGGTGTACTGATTTGATTCGATTTATCAAAATTTAGCTGTAAGTGCAAGAACGGGGCACTTTCTACCATTCAGCACTTGAGACAGTGAAAAAAGGGAGTTGGAGTGGTTGGGCAGTAAGACAGAAGAAAAGAAGCGGGAGTGGAGGTGTACAAGATTAAAAAGTGGGGGTAGCTGGGGGTCGAAGGAACGCTGCAAACAACCTTTAGTAATGCCTACAGTGCACTAAAGGAGGGACACTGACGGCACTACCTCCTCTACATTGAACTGACTTCTAACAGTTAAAGCCATCTGCTCAGAAATATACAGTGTTTTAATCATTAGGAATAAATAAATAAATAAATGTTATAGGACACCAACTACATCAGTTCACATTCCAGTCGAATTACCTAATTTTTATCCTTATAGAGAAAGAAAATAAAGGAAAAGCTTGCGAAGTCTGCTATTATATGTAAGAACCCTAAGGTCTTACTCATCATGAGTTCTCACGAACGTTTCATTCAGAACTGATCACTTTTATCATACTTGTTAGAAAAAAAGTGATAAAAGAAGTTCCGGCAGCGATATCTCCTTTCCATTCACATGTCAAGGTCTGGTACTGTACGTTTGAAAAATCACCCGGAAGCTCGGAGCCTGGAAGGGAAACTTACTGGCTACGCAAAAGAATTCTAGAAATAATTGACTACAAGACTCCATTCTCCAGAACAATTGCCAAATTAATAGCAGAGAAACCTTAGTAAAAAAAAAAGAAAAAAAAGACATTGATTTGACAGATGGTAAAATTGAGAACTAAAGTGAAGGATGAAGGCTGTGCAGAAGATAAAAGGGTAAAGGCCAGTCTTTTCAGGGATGATTAATGATCAGTCTGGTCCTTAATCTTTTCCTGAGCGGGAACGATGGAAACTCGGAAGTATCGGCAAAGAAGATAAAATTTTTATTTTCTGAATCGGTCTGGAAGGAAAACTATTCTTTAAGTACAAGAAAATTTTGTTAAATTTTATCTTAATATTTCGGCGTAGCTAGTTCGTGGACTTCAGCTGCTTCGCCCATGAACCTTGTGAGTTAACATATTCGTATTGAAAGTAATACTTATTTCAGACTAACTAATGATGAATTATCAAATGAAGAGACGAAGGAAACTCAAACTTTCAAACCTTCTTCGGTATCCGTAAATGAGGCAGAAACTAACTTTAAAAGAAGAGTATTTTAGGTGGGCTGCAAAACGTCTGTCATTCAGCAACTGTGAATCTGACATTTATTCGCTATCAATTCCGCTCACGGTTTCCCAGATATTTTCGGTCCGTCGCTTTCCTGAATGTTTGCTGCTGCGGCATTTCACACGACATGCGCTTTGGAGGGGCAACAAATAGTTGGGAGTTCTCTGAGTTTGCCAGAGGGATGGTTTAGCTTTTGTTCATTTATATATGTCAGTTGTTCAATTCACCTCCAGCCCCCACGTCTCTTTCCCTACATATACACATACACACACACACATACATATATATATATATATATATATATATATATATATATATATATATATATATATATATATATATATATATATATATATATTTTATATATATATGTATGTATATATATATATATATATATATATATATATATATATATATATATATATATATATATATATATATATATATATATATATAGAGAGAGAGAGAGAGAGAGAGAGAGAGAGAGAGAGAGAGAGAGAGAGAGAGAGAGAGAGAGATAATATAAATATATATCAGTTGAATTATATTATTGTTACCATTTTATATTTTTTTACGGAAAAAGTGATTTAACAGACATATCTTACAGTGCCGATGACCTTTGCTGCTGTGATGCCAGAAAATCTAATCTGTAATTAGTCAGTCAATCACACTCTCTTCCTCCTTAATGTTAATGCATGTATCGATATGTCTGTGTCTTTAATCAATTTAATTGCTTCTGTTTATCTGCCGTTTCGTCAGTCTCTTTGTATGGATTTCTACTGTCACTGTCTCTGTTCTTGTTTGTGATGCATTCCACAAAACAGTTACAAGGATCACAGGCATGCACTATGCAATTACATGCTCACAGAGGAGTTGAAAATTAAATCAGAATTATTAAGGTTAATTGGAAATCCTTTCAGGTAACAGTTCCTGAGGAAACTTTGCTAATTCAAGTACTGCAGGAGACCATCATTCAGCCTAAAGCGTTGTTAAACTGGTTCATAATTCATATTAGCGTCTTTATGAAGAGGAAAAAGGTGGTGAAACTTCCTTCTCTCTTTGGCTGCTTCGTTACCGCTCAAGGCTTCTCAGCTCCATGACTTAAAATCCTTCTCTTGGTTATTACGCTCTTGAGGAACCTCCTCGCCTTCCTTTGAAAGACCAAAGAGTCCCCTCGCCCCCCCCCCCTCTCTCTCTCTCTCTCTCTCTCTCTCTCTCTCTCTCTCTCTCTCTCTCTCTCTGGTTATGTGCGAGAATTCCTCTCCTTTTAATCTGAACAGGCATAAAAACACAAAGAAGTTTTCTTTTATAAATTATTGTGCTTCGCACTTATCGTATTACAGATGTTATCATTATATGTTTTTTTAAAAGAAACTTATATTTCTTCTTTTGGTAAGTTAATATCTGTTTCGTTTTATGCAAGTTATCAGAGCAAAACCTTCAGAATGGCAAAGGAAGACGAATAATCTCGCCGTCATGTACGAACAAACCAACAAAAACAATCACACGGGCAAGCACAGATAACGCCTAATCAAAAACACAAGCAATAAAGGTCGGAAGAAACGGCCCAGCCACACTCACTAACATTCACAGACTCGATAGAGAAACAAGCCGAAAGCAATAAGTCGGACATTATCGATGACTTTCATAGAGATTAAAACCTCTCATCTTTATCGTGACAGGACTGACATGGTGCCATCGTACTCTTAATTATTATTCTGTCAAGTAAAACTTGTCTTGTGTCGTCTAGGTGGAATTTTTCTTACTCATTTGCTGCTGCAAAACCATCAGATATATTACATAAAACGTCATCGTTCATGATATGCAATTTCTTTGTTATATCAGCTGGTATGTAAGGATTTGCAACCAATAGGAATATATGAATCCCGTGTGTTGCCGATATATTCCTGTTCGGCAACACATGGGATTCATTCTTTCATCATTTCATAAATTATGCTCATTTTCCTGTCAGTAACTGTGATTCGAAATAACTGTTGTTGTACAGCAATGTGCGCGCAAATAGTTACAAACTATGGATAAAGCACGTGCATATATATATATATATTATATATATATATATATATATATATATATATATATATATATATATATGTATATATATGTATATATATATATATATATATATATATATATATATATATATATATACATGTATATGTGTATATATATGGATATATACATGTATATATATATATATATATATATATATATATATATATATATATATATATATTATACACATGTATATGTGTATATATATGGATATATACATGTATATATATATATATATATATATATATATATATATATATATATATATTATACACATGTATATGTGTATATATATGGATATATACATGTATATATATATATATATATATATATATATATATATATATATATATATATATATATATATGTGTGTGTGTGTGTGTGTGTGTGTGTGTACACACACACACACACACACATATATATATATATATATATATATATATATATATATATATATATATATATATATATATATATATGTGTGATTTTCCATGCCGCTGTCTCACTTATTTCCTTATAAATCAGAAAATATTAGGAGTGAGTTGCTGGGGGGTGGGGGGGTGGGCAAGAGGCAGACAGACAGAGGAGAGAGCGAAGTGATAGAATTTAGGAGTGGCACAGGCCTTAGTCGATGGTAGGGACGTTTATGCATCTCTAAAAATTCACATCTGGGGATAAATGGTGTTTGCTCTCACTCAGT
Organism: Macrobrachium rosenbergii; assembly: GCA_039081455.1. Taxonomy (NCBI): domain Eukaryota; kingdom Metazoa; phylum Arthropoda; class Malacostraca; order Decapoda; family Palaemonidae; genus Macrobrachium; species Macrobrachium rosenbergii. The sequence continues at coordinate 595 of JANJGK010002162.1, read as the reverse complement.
CTCAAATTTAATTTGCCCTCTACTGTGATTTCAATTACTGGCGAGAAGCTTTCCTTAATCCACAGGTCATCGCCAGTGACATAGCCTGGAGTCAGGCCCCCAGCAAGATGCTGTCCCTTAAAAGGAGCGAGGAACGCATGCAAATCAGTCACTTTGTTCTTGCCATGCAGCCACGCTCCCCAACCACTAGCCAAATCTCGGCCCGAGTGGACCCCTCACTTTTGCTTACACTTGGAGGATCATGACCCTAGAACCAGACGCCGTCTTGGAGGTCTCAGATCTACTTCAGCCAAGGATCTTGAATCAAGCCTCACAAGAAAGCCAATCACGGTATATCTCGTAGGGGAATGGTTTTGCCTTTCTTTGTCTTGATATCTTTGTCTCGCATTTCATAACTCATTTCAGTCCCATCTTTCTCCAACTTCACAACCAGTGTAAATACCCACATGTGTGTGTTTCCTTGAGACAGTGAACAGAGCAACGTATTTCCTTTGGCAGCATGGAGCAGAGTAATACAAACCCCTCCAACTTGCGTGTAAAGCCATTCTAAGAGAGTCATAATTAGTTAGGAGTCTTGTCTGGAATTATTTCACTC
>JANJGK010002161.1:60000-142003 GCA_039081455.1 Macrobrachium rosenbergii | reverse complement strand
GCAGAGAATAATTTAAATTACAAAGGAGTCATTTAATCTATGACATCATGTACATGGTCATGAAATATGTTAACAATACAAGGTTATCAGCATGGAAATACTGAAATACACAGGAGTTATTAAATCTATGCTACATACTACAAATACAAGAGAATGCAATAAAATATCTAAAGAATGCAACAAAATTGCTTAAATGGCTAGAACATACTCTTCAGCTTGTTGGGCTAAAGAACAGACTTAGCAAAGTACAAAATAAATTCTTTCAATACAGCAATACTGATTAAAGGTAAGAGACAACCTTAGACATCCTTTCTGGATCAGGGGCTAGGATTGCTCTGCTAAGCTAAGGCACTGTTACAGCTATATAATATGAGTGCCATGAGCCCAGTGGCTCTGATCAATACAAGAAATAGGATCCTAAGGCTTATGTGTGGTATATACATGGGACAATGCCAAGGTACCAGGGCCAGGAGAGCACCTAAGCTCTGTCATTATTCGTGCTTTAGGCACTTGACCTTCCAGCTGTAGCCCTGGAGGCTTAGCCCCTTGATGCGGGTAGCCTTCCAGTTACTTCTCCTGGGAAGCACTGGGTTTGTGGTTGCAGAGATGGGCCAACGGCACTTTCTCAAGAGAACGTTGTGCTTCATCGTGGTCAGATTTTCCTCAGGATCAACTGTTGGAATAAGTACTAGATTTATTGATGGCTCTGCCTCTTCTAATTTACCCATAGGCTCTGGCCCATGCTTAGTCCCTGAAGAGGTCTGCTGTGTTCCTTACTCCAGTTACACCAATCTCTGCAATCTGTGGCACTGCATGAATCAGCACACTCTTTCTATGTGCTTCCTTACATTCCATCTCTTCCTGTTCACTGACACCATCACTCGTGCCCTTACTCTCTTGCAATGGGGAATAACACCATAATGAATATTCTTTACTCTTGTCCTGTCCTTTCTTCACGGTCTCTCTGCCGCCCACTGTCCAGCATTCATTTTTTGTCTTCCTTTCTTCCTTCCTTCAGATTCTTACTCACTTGACATTATTATCATTACTTTCTCTCCTGGGAGCTGCCACAGGAGTTGAAGTCTTCTTCACCTTCCTTCCTCCTCCCCCTCCCCCTCCTGCACCTTGCACTCCCCAGATCTCTATATTGTGTTGGCAATCTTTTTACATCGATTCTCTCCTCCTCAGCTTTCTTCAAATGACACTTCATTATGGTCTCTTCCATTCCTCTCATTAGCACCTTTGATTCTTCATTCTCCATTCATAAGCTTTCATTCTCACTCTCTCTCTCTCTTCTCCAGCTCTTCTCTCACCGCAAACCACTTACATTTAGATATCATCACTTTCACTCCAACTCCCTTAACACTATACTCACTAACTGCTTACTCTCTTATATAATTGATTCATTATCAAATTATTATTCAAAAAATAAAACATTCTCTGGAAATTCGTTCAACGCAACAGTCACAGCCCATGGAAGGAAGGTGGCAGTCACATTTGCTAACCCAAACATAAATTTTTAAACTGGCAACTTTTTTCCATTTATAAACACAGTAGTAGGTCTGCTCTCTTTAGAAATAGTCAGCAGATAATAATACCCTTTACCGAAATGTACTTTTGTAAACACTTTCATACCATGCATGCTATGCACTCACTGTATTGAATCCAAATTGGAATCTTATTATCTTTCACAATGGCCTCATTCACTATTCTGTAATCAGTGCACATTCTTAAACTTCCACCTGGCTTTGTACAGGTACAATGGGACTATTCCATGGACTTTATTTAACTCTGCTTAACCTCCCCGCCCCCCACCTCTTTCTAACATTCACTGATTATTTGTTACTACGGCATCTCTGCTTGATCTTCCCATCATGACATGACAGGGAGGATTGGAAAGTTTTGCCTTTGTAAGATTTTCAACTTGTTCATAACCTTTCAGTTCTGACTGACCCTGTAAACTGTGATCTAACGTGTTGCAAGTAATGTAGGTAGACTTGATTTTTGACCTAAAATAGGTTTTCTTCTGTTCACAATGCTTATTTGCCAGAATTATTATTATTATTATATCATTCAGAAGACGAAACCTATTCATATGGAACAAGCCCACAGGGGCCACTGGCTTGAAATTCAAGCTTCCAAAGAACACTATGGTGTTCATTAGGAAGAAGTAAGAGGAGGTAAAGGGAAATACAGAAAGAAGAGCAGTCACTTATTAACAAAAATAAACTAATAAATTAACAAAAAGATAAACAAGTATTAAGATACAAGGAGAATAGTATTAGGGTAGTAATGCATTGAACCTTCGCTTGAACTTCTGAAGACGTTCCAATTGCACAGCATCCTCTGAAGGGAGGCTGTTCCACAGTCCAACGGGGTGAGGAGGAATAAAGGGCCTCGGGAACTGAGAGGTTCGACAGCGAGGCATATTTGTTGCATATTGGTGCTGCTGTTCAGCGACTCTGGTTGCTCTCGGCAGGTAAAGGGGATCAGGGATCAATTGTGAATTGAAAGATCTCTGTTGAAATACAACTTATGAAAAAGTGACAAACAAGAGACCATCTGTCAATGGTCCAAGTCGTAACTACCACTTTTAGGAAACAGAAACTTACCACCACGAACCACTCAGTCTAAAAGAGATAAATTTCTGGCAGAAGCAGCCATCCACACCGGAGAACATTATTCTAGTAAAGGAAAGACAAATTACCTAAAACAGGTTGTATTGATTTTATCACTGTATAAATAAATATATGAGGCCTTACGAACAATACATAACGTTCGTGTGGCATTTGCTGAAACTTTCATTAGATGTTTCCAATCATTCAGCAAAGTTCCATCCACCTGGAGGGGAGGATGGGGTGGGAAATCTGTACGAGATCTGCTAATCAATAGTGTTTTCGTTTTACTGGAGTTCAGCCTCATAGCCCACCGACTACACCATTCCCTGATCCGGTCCATGCCCTGATTGAGGCTGAGGGCAGCTTCATTTCTCAAATGTGGAGACTTTACTACACCCACAAGTATTGCATCATCGGCATACTAAACAATCTTGTTTTCCAGGTCAACAATTATGTCACCTGAATACATTAAAAATAACAATGGACCAAGAACATTGCCCTGTGGAACTCCAGACACAATAGGTCTTGGTTCACTAAAGGTCCCATCCACAGCAACTTGCTGCTGCCTACCTGTAAGGAAATCTTGAAGAAATCCTAAAACATATCCACTCACTCCAAGATTCTGAAGTTTATAAATAAGTGCCTTATGATTTATTACTCTGCACTCAAAACCCTTATCAAGGTTTCCCTTGCAAAAGGCATGCCAAGTCTAAAAGAGCATATTGACTATCAGCTAACAATCTTTTAGGTTCAACTTATTTATATAGTGATTTCAAAATAAGTATTTCAGCAACTTTGGAGAGCACAGGGAGAATAGAGATTGGCCTGTGGTTACTGCAATCTGCAGATATACCACTCTTTGGAAAAGGCGCTGTATTACTAAGCTTGCGCTCATCCACAAAGATATTACGTCGACATAAAAATCTATAGAATCTACTAAGCTTTTGAGACAACATGCTAGAAACTTTTTTTTAAAAAACAAAGGGAAGAAACCATCAGGGTCTTCTCCACCCCAGCTGTCAAGATTATCCAGAATTTTCTTAAATATCCCTAGAGCAAAGTGCAAATTTTGTAAGAAGTTCAGAATGACAAGTACCAGGGAGAGGGACAGCCTCAGCTGATTGCTTAGCTTCAAAAACTTGATGAAGCAGTTCAGCCTTTTCCCTAGAGCCAGTAACCAATCTAACATCCTTTGTTAGTAGTGGTGGAATGGAAGACAGGCAGGACCAAAAGATAGATGATGCCAATTTGGTTAACCACAGACACATACAATTTCTGTCACAGAAGAGATTTAGTATACAGAAAAACAGTCCACTATGTACTTAATACACTATGCATTCTCCAAGATCCCTCACATAAATAGTTTCACATATCCTAGATGTTCTTAGGCCTAAGATTCCAAGAGGCATAATACATGTGCATTAATTTATCACACAGAAGGAATGTAGTCAGTCCATTACCTCTCTGGCAAGTGCAGCGATCACTTCCTTCACACCTCATACCGGAATTTCTTCTTGACAGTCAAAATAATCCTTTTGCATACAGTTCTTCCCACAAGCTAAATTGTGTCTTAATTGAGGACCCTCCCTCCATTGCACCTGAAAGGAGAGAGGTTCACAATAAACAAATAAGTAGGGAGTGGACATATGGTAAAGAAAAGTTACTCTCAAAGTAAAATATCAATACAGATAAAAACAAAATAGATTACAAAGTGGCCAGCATAAAACCCCTACAGCTGATGTGATATTTTTCCCACAGTAAAGATTCATACAATGAGTAATTCCTCTCTGCCTTGTCTAATACATGGGAGGAAAATACAGTAGGCTTCTCTCTGCAGTGCCATTGGGCATTACAGCACTGCCACAAAGCCTGTAGGTTATTTGGGGCCTCTGGCCCCTCATCGTGAGACATTATCTCCTCAATATTCACACTTTCTCACGGGAGAGAGAAAAACGCGCTCTTCCTTCAATCGTTTATTTCCTCTCACAAAAAATTCAAAATTCAAACAGCTTGGGGAGAACGTAACAGGTTCCACAGTTCTTTTTTATAATTCCCAGTTCACTCAAAAATTCACAATAATGGTACAAACAAGATACAAAACACAATTGGTACATCAATTTACAACTTCAATATAAAAATAGCAAGAAACTCTGAAAAGAAAGGGCATAAATACGACACAGCACAGGGAATGGGGAACTTCAAAAGGCGTCACCCTCATAAAGGGCAAAACAATAATTGTTTTACAACACAAACACATATATACCTGATTAAACACACTCCACAATTGTCATATAAGTAAAGTTTAGCAATACTCAATAAATCTACTTAAATTTCCACATATTAATACAATGTAAACAAATAGGGAGCGTTCTTTTAGACGCTAAACGTACATTTTAACAAACGTAAACACAAGATCGAGAGCGTTCTTTTGGACAAAAAACATACATTCAACATCCTCCCCACCATAGGAGTGTCTCAACACTCCTATCATCATAAGAACCTCCACTACAATCTCATAACCTGAAAATTACATGTCAAGTTTAACAGGTACTTTAACAGATCTCCCCCTTCGGGTTTTACCTACAGTAGACTCAGTGATTGATTCAACTGGGTCCATGGGATCCCCTACAACTGGATTTTCCTTTATTATTTCATCAGGGGAATTACAAACACTTTCCTCACTGATATCTGAAATCTCTAAATTGTATAGGTTTTGAACAGGTCTAGTTACAAATCCACGTTTAGTTTTAACCTTGGCACTTCTCACCATTCCATCCTTTCCAGGGTACAACTCAGTAATAACTCCAAGTGGCCACAGCAGCCTAGGCACTCTTTCTTCCTTTACTATTACAACAGAACCCCTTGTTAAATTACAATTAGCTTTGAACCCCTTTACCATGCAAGGCAGGTTTCTAAGGTACTCGGATTGCCAGATGTTCCAGAATTTCTCCAACTGACTCAGACGCACAGCCTCTCTCACACACAAATCCTTTGAGGTCACACCTGAGGCAGAGTCATCTGCCAGTTCCACCTGAAAACCTGCTGAACGACCAATAAGAAAATGAGATGGAGTAAGGGGATTAGCAACATCAGGTTCTTCACCTACAAATGTCAAGGGTCTAGAATTGATACATGCCTCCACCTCATGAAGAGTGGTTTCTAATTCACTCCTAGACAATGTCTTAGTGCCCAACGTCTTTCTCAACGCAACCTTCACTGATCTAATGAGGCGTTCCCACCAGCCTCCCCACCAAGGCGCATTAGGTACAATAAACTTCCATTGGGGGGCCATGGGGCCATAATGTTGCTTCAACAGGTTGGAGACACCCAAAAAGGTTTTAGCATTGTCAGAGTAGAACACAGAAGGTACACCACGTCTAGCCGTAAACCGACGAATTGCCAAATTGCAATCAGTGACCGAGAGAGACTCAGTAAGCTCTAGGTGGACAGCTCTGACAACAGCACAAGTAAAAAGGAGAATATACAACTTCTTGGAGGGGAAATCAACACAAAATAAGGGACCAGCAAAGTCTAGACCTGTAACAGTGAAAGGAGGGGCAGATTTGACCCTTAACTCAGGAAGGGGAGCCACCGGCTGGGAACAGGCCTTGGCTTCACATCTACGACAAGCGACACATTCTCTGCAAACCCTCTTAGCAATCTGACGAAGACGAATGATCCAATAATTGTTTCGCAGAGTGGAAACAAGCACAGCAACACCAGCATGTTTAAGCAATCCATGCTGGAAACGAACCAACAACAAAGCAATATAAGTACCAGGGACAATGATAGGGTGCTTACTCTCAAAACTCAATTCGGCATTCTCTAAGCGCCCCTTTATTCTCAGTAACCCTTCCTCATCTAGATAAGGATCAAGTTTGACCAAAGGGGACCCCTTAGGGAGGGGTTGAGACAAAGCCAGAGCATTTATTTCTCTTGCAAAGGCCTCTCTTTGAGCACAGTAGAGCAGTTTGACCTTGGCTTTCATCAATTCTCCATAAGTCAAGGGACCACCAGCTTTAAGGGATGAAGCTTTACAATTACCAACAAATCTTAACACCCAACCTACTATATTGAGAGCCTTCGGAAAAGAGCTCCATCGGGAAAACTCAAACAAGGGCAGATCAGACTCAACTGCAACACAAACAGTGTCTGTTTCACACTGCTCTTCTCGTGTGAATCCCTCTCTCGCATCTTCTTTAAGTAGGAGAGATGAGGTGTGGAGCCAAGAAGGACCCACTAACCAAACATCAGACTGTGTGAGTTGCTCCGCATAAACACCTCTCGATATCAGGTCTGCGGGGTTGTCCTTTCCAGGACAATGTTGCCAACAAGATGGTGGAGTCAATCCTTGAATTTCCACAACTCTGTTGGCTACAAAGGTTTTCCATCTATTTGGTTCTCCTTTAATCCATGCTAGGGCAACAGTGGAATCAGTCCAACATCGAACTGAAACCTCCTGGACCAGCCGCAACGCAGACTTCACAAATACGACCAGTCTAGCACACAATAAGGCACCAAGTAATTCTAGCCTAGGGAGGGAAACTTTCTTTATAGGGGCTACCTTACCTCTAGCAGCAATCAATGTTACCTTGAAATTACCCTTTTCTGGCACTCTCACATACACACAAGCACCGTACCCCCTTTCCGACGCATCACCAAAGGCATGAAGTTCAATAGCAGGGAGATCTCTCCAGGACAATTCTGAAAATAAGTAACGATTAATTCTCAATGATTCAAGTACAGAAAGTCCTACTACCCACAACTTAACTCTGCCTTGCATAGCCTCAGGTAATGGTTCATCCCAATCTAGACCTAATCTCCAGATTTCTTGAAATAGCATTTTTGCATGCATAACAAAGGGACATATGAACCCCAAGGGGTCAAAACATCGAGCAATTAGGCTTAACACATTTCTTTTAGTACAAACAATATCCCCAAAGGGATCTACATTCTCTACCTTAAATGTAAAACAGTCCGAGGAGGAATCCCATTGTAAGCCTAACACCTTTACACCTTCTACAATAGAATCCTCTGTCATGGGCAAGGTTTTATAATTGGAAGTACACTTTGATAGGCACATACCAGCCTTCTTCAACATACCACAGGCTTCATCAAATCTTGCACAGGCCTCAGCAGGGCTATCAGCCCCAGAAAGCCAGTCATCAACATACAGATTCTCAAGCAATTCAGAAACCACCTCTGAGGGAGGGTATTTCTTTAAATGAAATTTCAAAGTGGCATTCAACAAAAAGGGACTACTCTTATTTCCAAAGGGTACTCTTACAAAACGGAAATGTTTTACAATATCCTTTTTCTTCAACAAAAACCTGTGAACATCACGGTCCTCCCTCCTCACCTTAATTTGAAGGAAAGCCTTTGTAATATCAGCAGTTAAGGCCACCTTCCCTCTTCTAAACCTCAGTAAAACTTCTACTAAATCTGGGTTTAAGGAAGGACCACTTTCTAAACAGTCATTTAGGGACACACCATTACTGCCACGAGCTGACCCATCAAACACAGGCCTGATTTTGGTGGAGATACTCACCTCCCTCACCACAGGTCTATGAGGCAAATAGAACACTGGGTACCCACCCTCCAACTGATGGGGTGGGATCTCTTCTATAATACCTTCTTTTTCATACTCTTCAAACACTGTATAATATTGTTCCTGCAGACCAGGGTCCCTATCTAACTTACGACTCAGATTATCCAATCTTCTCAAGGCATGGTGTTTGTTATCAAGTAACTTTAACTTTACAGACTCTGATTTCCAGGGAAGGGCCACCTCATAACGGCCTTCCTTGTAACTTACCAATTTCTCAAATTGCACCAGAATAGGGTCAGGCTTAATAGCGTCAGAACGTGGTTCCTGGGCTTGAATACCTACAGATTCTAATTCCCAAAAATTTCTCAAGCTATCTTCCTGAAAATTGGAAAATGTTAACAGTTGCACACCTACATCACAGTTATCTTTGGACCTAATTGAGGATCCAGACAAAACCCAACCAAAAACAGTCTCCTGGGCTACAAGCCCTTCATGACACACAATTTTGTTAGGGAGCATCAGCTTCCAATACAAATCTAATCCAATCAACATATCCACCTGTATCTTTCGGTTGGATCCATACTCATCAGCTAGGTTAAGATGCGCAAAAGGCTCTAAGCACTTGGGATCCACCTTGGTCCTACATAAAGGGGGACAAATTACATTAATCTCAGCTACCTTAAAGCTGTATTTGTGGTTATTAGCCCCTAAACTCATCACTTCATAAATGCTACACAAATCTGCCTTGGAGGCCTTACCTCCCCCAAAGGCAGAAAATGATAAATACTCAGAGGTCAGCCACTTGGGCCTGACCCTTTTGACCAAGTCCTTGGAAATGTAGGATCGATCTGATCCTGTATCAAACATTACAGTTGCAGATATTATACCCTGATAGCCTACAACCTTTATCTTTGCTGTTTGTAATACACAACACTGCTTAATAGCCCTGGCCCTTGACTCACAAGGAGCCACTCCCACATGTGTAACAGATTCACTCTCCCCCCGCACCTTTTCTCCTTCAGGGGTTTTCTCACTAGCTGTTACAGGGGTTATCGCTTCGGACTTACGACAAATAAGTGCGTGGTGATGGCCACCCTTGCACTTTGAACACCTGGCCCAGCAACCCCTTGCATAATGGCCAGGAGATAAACACTTAAGACACAGCCGCTTTCCACGAATGGCTTCTTCTCTTTCATGAAGAGAGAGCTTCACTATACCAAAACACTTATCACTAGGATGCAGCTTTCCACAGAATGCACACTGTTGCTTAGAGGCACTCTCTTCTGATGAAGTTTGAAGGGCTGAGGCAGAACCCTGGATGAGCTTTTTCTGCCTTTTTTCCACGCTGGGATCCTCAGTCTTTCGGTGGTTCAGCCCCTGAAGGGCCTCAGCCCTTTCTCGCCCCTCAACTTCTCGTTGTAGGAATTCCAGCAGCCCTTTAAGGTCTCCTTCCTCTTGCTGACTTCGAGACCACTCCAGTCTAATCTCGTGGGGGAGCAGGGACAAGATCATGGGCGCCAATACCAGCCCATATTGGTCCCCTCCTACCCCAAGAGACTCCAAACTGCGAACATGGGCTATCACGTCGTCTTGCAACTTCCGCAACGCCAAGAGTTGATTGTCGTACTTCGATCTCCTTGACAACGCAAGCTGCATTAGATCCTGAATGTGGGCGGAAATTATCTTGTTTGGTTTGGCATACCTCTCTTTTAACAGTTCACATGCTGAATTATAATTGGCTGCCGTCTGAGCCAGACCCTGTATAACCCTTCTCGCCTCACCCTCCAACACAGAGCGCAGGTACATAAATTTGTTAACAGGAGGCATAGGCTTGTCATCAACAATAGCCTTAAACTGATCCCAGAACGGCATCCACTCAGTTATTTTCCCGCCAAATTTTAATAACTCAAGCCTAGGCAATTTCACACTATGTGCTTCACTACTAGGCTCACTTGCAGAAATTATACTGCCTTCAGTAGCCCTACTATTCAAGTTCACAAGTCTACCATTGCCTAACCTTTCTAAAACTTCTGCAGCAGCAATGCGTGTTTGGCCTACCTCACTGAGGAAATCGTCGGCTTCATAGACTAACCTTTTGACTTCTTCCGGATTTTCGATCAAGTCTTGCACCGCATCATCTAATTCAACCCACTTAGACTTACGGTGGTCGAATTCGTCCACTAGGCTAGTCAGCTCATGCCAGCTTGGTTGGCCTTGTAGAACTCCACTTAATTTTCTCGCAGCACAACGCAGCCATGCTTCAGCTCCGACTTTCTTCAGTCTAAGACTTTTCAGTTTCATCAAAATGTCAGGAAATCCGGGAAAATCTTCGTCACTTTCTTCTGATCCCGGGTCTGGGCACCATGTAGGTTATTTGGGGCCTCTGGCCCCTCATCGTGAGACATTATCTCCTCAATATTCACACATTCTCACGGGAGAGAGAAAAACGCGCTCTTCCTTCAATCGTTTATTTCCTCTCACAAAAAATTCAAAATTCAAACAGCTTGGGGAGAACGTAACAGGTTCCACAGTTCTTTTTTATAATTCCCAGTTCACTCAAAAATTCACAATAATGGTACAAACAAGATACAAAACACAATTGGTACATCAATTTACAACTTCAATATAAAAATAGCAAGAAACTCTGAAAAGAAAGGGCATAAATACGACACAGCACAGGGAATGGGGTGTAAAGTCACCAATTCGGCGCCAGGATAGTGTTTCGGCGGCGCCATTAATTAAGTCTCCGCTGAGCTTGTTTTCTTTGGTGACTACCCGTTTTCTTCAAGCTCAATTAGTCACGCCTAAAACGTGCCAGGTCACGCATTTTAATCATTTTTACTTTATGGTATTTATACGAATGTCACACATTGTGTATCACATGTTTCTTCATTCACAGGCATCAAGACTGTATCTATATTGTAGCTCTGTATATTTCGTATTTTTGTAAAGTCACCAATTCGGCGCCAGGATAGTGTTTCGGCGGCGCCATTAATTAAGTCTCCGCTGAGCTTGTTTTCTTTGGTGACTACCCGTTTTCTTCAAGCTCAATTAGTCACGCCTAAAACGTGCCAGGTCACGCATTTTAATCATTTTTACTTTATGGTATTTATACGAATGTCACACATTGTGTATCACATGTTTCTTCATTCACAGGCATCAAGACTGTATCTATATTGTAGCTCTGTATATTTCGTATTGTAATTTGTACTCGTTTACTGCATATTATTGTTTATTGTTTCGACCTCAGGTCACAGTCAATTCCATTGTCTCTCACGGCCCGGCTTCAGTCGGCCGCAATATAAGCCGCCTGAATCTGTAATAAAGCAGCAGTAACCTTTACCTGCTCGTTTCTTTGACACCTTACAGTACCACAAAAAAGTTCCTCCTCGAAGCTTGCTCCCTGCCCATCGCCGAGCGGGCCGCCCGTGCTATCGACCTTGCCAATAATCCACGCCACGACCTCAATCCAAGAGACGCTTGGGGCATGGTCGTAGATCTCCTGTCAACACCAGTCTTGGGTGGCACAAACAAGCGGCAGGAGATAAGCTTCGTACGGGAAATTTTCCTTCGCCAACTCCTCCCGGAAGTACGCAACCAGATCGCTCACCCCTACACCATGCCTGTCGAGGACCTCATAGAGGCGGCACAACACCTCACAGACTCCGTCAAGGCTTCACAGCGGCTAAAACCGGCCACACAGCCGGTCAGCTCCGTCCAGCCTGAAGAGGACGTAGAGCAGCCCGTCAACGCCATCGCCAACAGACGTCCACCGAACCACAGTAGACGGTGGTCCCCGGGCTTCTGTCGCTATCACAAGTGGTTCGGAAAGGACGCCCGAAACTGCCTGCCGCCCTGCTCGTTCAACCGTTCAAAAAACGGGGGTGGCGGCGGCCAGCAGGACAGGCCGCCATGGCAGCCGAAGAACCCAGGGCCTCAAAAACAGTAGGTTTTTACGTCCGCGACACCGTCTCCGGCAGGATGATGCTGGTCGACACAGGAGCCTTTAAGTCAGTCTTCCCAGCATCCAGAGAGGACCGCAACCAGACACCAGACCCGGCCGCCTTCCTGACGGCCGCCAACGGAACCCCCATCCTCTCCTACGGCACCAGGCTCCTGTCGATCTCCATCCTTGGCCAGAGTTACTCCTGGGACTTCATCGTCGCGGACGTAGGAACCCCACTCCTGGGGGCCGATTTTCTGGCGCACTTCGGCCTGCTAGTCGACGTGGGGCGCAAGCACCTCCTCGATACCGACTCCTGCCGGTCTCTCCCGTTAACGGCGGGACCCAGACCCACCATCAGCGCCGTCGCCCCCCACCAGTACGCACACCTTCTGACGGAGTTCCCTGAGGTGTTTAAGCCCGAGCTTCGCCAAGTCCCCGGGGCCCCAGCCAAGCACGGCATATACCACCATATAGTGACTAAAGGGCCCCCGACACATGCGAAGTTCCGCAGGCTTCCCCCTCAGCGCCTTCAGGAGGCGAAAAAAGCATTCGCGGAGATGGAACGGATGGGCATCTGCAGGAAAGCTTCCAGTCCATGGGCCTCCCCCCTCCACATGGTGCAGAAACCGGACGGCTCCTGGAGACCCTGCGGCGACTACAGACGGCTCAACATTGCAACGGAGCCCGACCACTACCCTCTGCCCAATATGCAAGACCTCACGGCCTCCTTTCACGGGGCCAAAATATTCACTAAATTGGACCTTCTTAAATCTTATTTTCAGGTACCTGTTGCGCCAGAGGACATACCAAAGACAGCCATCATCACGCCCTTCGGGTCCTATGTGTTCGCCTTCTCCACCTTCGGGCTGAGGAACGCCGGGGCCACCTTCCAGCGGCTCATGGACAGCATCCTGGGGGACCTAAAATTCTGCGTCTGCTACGTCGACGACATTCTCATATTTTCCAGGTCTCACAGCGAACACCAGAGGCACATCAAAGCAGTCCTCCAGCGCCTCCAAGAAAACGGCCTCGTCGTCCGTTTTGACAAGTGTACCTTCGGCGTCCAGAAAGCAGAGTTCCTGGGTCACGAGGTATCTCCGACAGGCGTCCGCCCTCTTACATCGAAAGTGGCAGCCGTAGCCAAGTTCCCGACACCCACCTCCATCAAGGCCGTCCAGGAGTTCCTTGGGATGGTAAACTTCTACAGGCGGTTCATCCCCGGGATCGCGCACACCACGGCCCCCCTGACGGAAGTCCTAAAAGGTCAACCGAAGTCCCTGTCTTGGGGACCCAGCCAGCAGCAGGCCTTTTCCCTGACGAAGGCCGCCCTCACCAAGGCAACCGCCTTGGCACACCAGGATCCCAAGGCTCCCCTCCAGCTGACGACAGACGCCAGTAACGTTGCCTGCGGTGCTGTTCTGGAGCAAATCATCAACGGCGCCCCCCAGCCCATCGCCTTCTTCAGCAAGAAGTTCAATCCCGCAGAGTCCCGCTACAGCACCTTCGACAGGGAACTCTGCGCGATGTACCGCGCAGTTCGGCACTTCAAGTTCCTCCTGGAGGGGACGCCCTTCACAATCTTCACAGACCACCAGCCACTGGTTCACGCTTTCACGAAGCAGGGGGACGCATGGTCTTCCAGGCAGCAGCGCCACCTCTCAGCCATAGCCGAATTTACCTGTTCCGTCAGGTACCTCCCCGGCAAGAAAAATCCCGTAGCAGACGCCCTCTCCAGAGTCGAGTTGAACGCAGTGCAGCTTGGTGTAGATTACCAGGACCTTGCCAGAGAACAGGCCGCTGACCCAGAAACCCCAGCATACCGCACCGCCATCACATCCCTCAAGTGGCGGGACGTGACCCTCGCCCCCGGAGGCCCCAGCCTGCTCTGTGACATCAGCACAGGCCAGCCCCGCCCTTTGGTTCCAGCCTCACGCCGCCGCCAGGTATTCGACATCATCCACGGCCTCCCACACCCCTCCGGCAGGACCACGGCCAAACTGCTTTCAAAAAAGTTCGTCTGGCACGGGGTGCAAAAGGACGCCACAGCCTGGGCAAAACAGTGCCTGCAGTGCCAGACCAGTAAAGTGGGTCGTCACACGCAGTCGGGGGTAGGCGAGTTCCCACAGCCAGGGCGCCGCTTCGGCCACATCCACATCGACGTCGTCGGGCCCCTTCCCCCATCAGGCGGATCCAGATACCTCCTCACGGTGGTAGACCGTTCGACGAGGTGGCCCGAAGCCACGCCCATGCAAGAAGCCACCGCCAGCGCGTGCGCCGAGGCCCTGCTCTCCAGTTGGGTTAGCCGCTTCGGCGTCCCGGACCACATCACAACCGACAGGGGCCCCGCTTTCCTCTCCGAGCTGTGGTCTGCCCTGGCTCAACTGCTGGGAACCACGCACCACACCACCACAGCGTACAACCCAGCGGCCAACGGCCTGGTTGAACGGTTCCACAGGTCCTTAAAGTCATCCCTCATGGCCCGCTGCACCGCCGAGGACTGGAAACATCAGCTGCCGTGGGTCCTCCTCGGGTTGAGGACCGCCCCCAGGGCCGACGGCACCCCATCCGCAGCTGAACAAACCTATGGGGAACCCCTCGTGGTGCCGGGAGAGCTCGTGGCGGGTGATCGCCACTCCCCATCTCTGCAGAGGCTCCGCGACATGGCCGGCAAGTTCGCCCCTTGCAGGCGCTCATACATCGACAGAGCAACCACCTTCGTGCCGCCACAGCTGTCATCCGCCACCCACGTCTTCGTCAGAGTCGACGCCGTCCGTCCACCACTAACTAAGCCCTACAGGGGACCCTTCCGCGTGCTGGAGCGGAACAGCAAGGCGTTCCGGCTGGCACTTCCAGGCAAGAACGATTGGGTTTCCATAGATCGGCTAAAGCCCGCCTTCCTGTCGGAGAGTCCCGGCAGCGACGCAGCACCCCTTCCGCCCAAACGCACTCCAGCACGCCCTCACCACCGCAGGCGCGGCCGCCCCAGGAAGGGACCGCCCAAACAGCAGCCTCACAGGCGGGAGGCCCCTCAGTTATCTTCAAGGAGCCGCGGCACCCTTCAGCGTCCCACCAGGTACAGGGATTAATCAGACGCGTCCCTCGTCTTGGGGGGGGAGTATTTGTAAAGTCACCAATTCGGCGCCAGGATAGTGTTTCGGCGGCGCCATTAATTAAGTCTCCGCTGAGCTTGTTTTCTTTGGTGACTACCCGTTTTCTTCAAGCTCAATTAGTCACGCCTAAAACGTGCCAGGTCACGCATTTTAATCATTTTTACTTTATGGTATTTATACGAATGTCACACATTGTGTATCACATGTTTCTTCATTCACAGGCATCAAGACTGTATCTATATTGTAGCTCTGTATATTTCGTATTGTAATTTGTACTCGTTTACTGCATATTATTGTTTATTGTTTCGACCTCAGGTCACAGTCAATTCCATTGTCTCTCACGGCCCGGCGTCAGTCGGCCGCAATATAAGCCGCCTGAATCTGTAATAAAGCAGCAGTAACCTTTACCTGCTCGTTTCTTTGACACCTTACAGGGGAACTTCAAAAGGCGTCACCCTCATAAAGGGCAAAACAATAATTGTTTTACAACACAAACACATATATACCTGATTAAACACACTCCACAATTGTCATATAAGTAAAGTTTAGCAATACTCAATAAATCTACTTAAATTTCCACATATTAATACAATGTAAACAAATAGGGAGCGTTCTTTTAGACGCTAAACGTACATTTTAACAAACGTAAACACAAGATCGAGAGCGTTCTTTTGGACAAAAAACATACATTCAACAAAGCCTATGTTTGAAGCACCACTGTGAACCATTTGGTAATGCATTAGGAATGTCGGTGAGGTTACTTCTGCTTTGATTCCTCCAAAGTATTTTTGAGATTCTTTTGTCCAGTTCCATTCACCATCCTTATGCATAATTATATAGCAGGTTGGCGACAGTTGCCCAGTTCTGAATGGAACTTCCATGAAATGTTAGGAAACGTAAAAGTGACTGTAATTCCTTGGCCTTTTCTGTGACCTTACTTTATCCTTTGTCATGTGATGATCAATCCTAAATATTCTACTGAATCAACTTCTAAAGCACATCTGCTCATTACCCTTAATATTATGTTCTTCCAGTTTCTTCAGAAGTGCACTTAATGCTTCCTTTTGCTCTTATTTATTTTTACTTGTGGCAAATACGTCATCAGTGAAACTGATTACTCCAGGCATACCTCCAAAAACTTTGTCCACTGTTTGCTGTCATATTACTAGACTGTTTGTTGTTGGGATGATATAGCACTCAGTGTGCGTGTTGACTGTGCAAAATATTTGTGAATTTTTATCCATGCAGAGCTGTTGAAATTCCTGTCTGAGAGCCACCTTTGAAAATACAGCACATCCTGACAAAGTTGCAACCATTTCTTTGGAATGAAGCGGTGGATGTTGAGGTTCCTGTAGTTGGGAATGTAGTGTTTCCTTGTAATCTCCACATAACCTGACCTGGTTGTTTTCCTGCATGATCAGAACTAATGGTGTAGCCAAACCCTGATTAATCTGCTTTCTTCCATAAGCCTTTATTTCCTAACCTTCTAATTTAGTTTCCACTGTTGTTTTCAGTTCACAGGGAGCTGAAGTATGGCTTTCATAGCAAGTTAGAAATTCCACCAAGGCGTCCTCATCTCATGACTGTATTTCTAGATACTGGAACTGTCTTTCAGGGCATTTCTTTAGAATTTGGGTACAGATTCCATGCCTCAGTGATGGAAATTTCCATCGTTGACATGTAGCGCTGTATCCGAGCACCCTTCGAACCATGTTCGGGTCATCGATCGATCAACTGCTGAATTGACCTGCGATCTCATGTGGATGGAATCTCCGTGGTTTCCAGCTGCCTTTGGAAAGACTGACACAGCTGAATCTCAAAAGTCACTGTATGCTAGGCACTGAATAAACACTTAGGACATCTGCAAAATGGCTGAATATGGCAAGCATTCATATGTTATGAGCACCTCCATATGTATATTTAACATATATGTGGTGCTTAGGTACCCTCCCATCCAGACAGCTGGATGTCTGATCTGCACATACGCCAGCGCAAAGTGCACTGATGTTCACAATTTTGAAATGAAGTGCCATTATATCCATGTGTGCAATCACATGGGGAAAAGTCATGTCCACAGAGGCATTAGGGTAAGTGCAGTTAACTTAGCAGTCTCTTTACTTGAGTCGAGAGATGCAAATGTAAGGAATGACTCTGTTCCACCTTTGTGGTTCGAACCTCTGTCACCTGATATGGCTGTAGGAGTGCATCAAATGACTGTGGTTTCAACATTAGTAGAATGCTTATCTGGAGTTAATAAACGTTGGATACTATTTGCATTATTTGTACAGAAACTTTTACATTTTTGTGATTGTTTTCTTACGGAAAATTCTCTCTCTCTCTTACTCACACACGCACACATGGGTATTTACAAGTGTACAAGGATATGTGTTGTTTTATAAGCATTCTCACAGAGGGACTAGTCTGCACAGAAGTCAGTGTCTCGTCCTTTTCAACTTGGCTCTTTCTTTCTTTCTTTCTTTCTCTTTCAGGGGAAGCTTCACTGGCTGGACGCAAGTTGAGATGTCACGCTCTTCTTCTTTTCCCACTTTCCATCATTATTCTTCACTTGTCTAATTTTTTGTGAATTTCCCCCAAATTTCAGCAACTTTCCAAGATATTAGGCTATTTTTTTTATCTATTTGCAATATATTATAAGAAAAAATGAACATATTTTATGAAGAATTCACGACCTCTCTCTCTCTCTCTCTCTCTTCGTTGGAAAGAAGGAATGGAAAAAGAGATTCATTCGAACAGTGTAGAGGGAAATCGGTGTTTGGGGTGGGGGGCGGGGTGGAATGTAGGAAGTATCACTCTTTCTTTAGGTCTCTCTTTTTCTGAATTTCCACCCCACTCCCGAAAATAATTTCTCTCCCAGTTGTTTGACTGAGTCACTTTTCACTTTCCATCTTTTCCACAAAGACAGAGAGAGAGAGAGAGAGAGAGAGAGAGAGAGAGAGAGAGAGAGAGAGAGAGAGAGAGAGAGACAGACAGACAGACAGACAGAGAGAGAGAGAGATACTTCCTACATTCCACCATCTCCCTTAAAATTGATTTCTCTCCCAACTGATTGAATGAATATCTTCTTTCTTTCCTTATTTACAACAGAGAGAGAGACAGATATATATATATATATATATATATATATATATATATATATATATATATATATATATATATATATATATAGAGAGAGAGAGAGAGAGAGAGAGAGAGAGAGAGAGAGAGAGAGAGAGAGAGAGAGAGAGAGAGAGATACCTCATATGTTCCACTGACACCCACAAAACTGATGTTTCTCCCAAATGTTTGAATGGTCACCTTTTTGTATTCCTTTATTCCATGAGAGAGAGAGAGAGAGAGAGAGAGAGAGAGAGAGAGAGAGAGAGAGAGAGAGAGAGATTTCCTTCATTTCACCCCCACCCTATTATCTAGGTTGGGTCAAATGGTGGACACGTGCTAAAATTTATCTAGATCGGTCAAATGGTTACCACATAAGTTACAAAGGAAGGGGGGAAGGGGAAGGGGAAGGGGAAGGGGAAGGGGAAGGTGGTATGGGTTTGAAACCTACCCTATTACCTAAGTTGGGTCAAGTGATGGCTACGTGCCACATTTTGTGCAGATCAGTCACGTGGTTCGGATTTCTATGGCACCCAAACACATGGACAATATATATATATATATATATATATATATATATATATATATATATATATATATATATATATATATATGTGTGTGTGTGTGTGTGTGTGTGTGTGTCTGTGTATATATACAGTATATATGTGGGTTTATATATATACAGTTATATATATATATATATATATATATATATATATATATATATATATATATATATATATATATATATATATATATATATATATATATATATATATATCTTTATATACATACATACATACATATATATCTTAATGACCCTATCCCCAGGTCAAATAGGGTCATCTTTTATTGCTGTATCTGTTTTCAGAATGGAATCAACCATCTTACCATCGTGCATCAGCAAATTCCTTTTCCCTCGTCAACTCCCCTCACTAAATCTACTCTTAGACAAAGGCCTACTGGAATTAAACACTGATATACAAAACTAGACTTTATTTGCAAATTTAACGAAAGTAATTCAGCAAAAGCTACGATCATCAAAAGGAGTGAATTCCACCCCCCAAAAAATGGAAATCATCACTAGAGGAAATTCTGGTTCACAAACATTCAGATTAATGATTCGAGACCAACTAATACTAGTGACTAACACCCTGGTCACCAAACAAAGTGGAAAGGTCATCATTATTCTAAACCACAATAAATGTCATATAGTATAACTTGCACAGGTCAAAAAAAATAGGTCAAAGTCTCGTTCATCCCCCATTGAGTACATTCTCGACCTCTTACTCAGCGAAACATCTGAAGAAGAAAAGCAAAATATTCTTTTAGTTTCCCAAAATACAAAAAAATGCAAAGACGTGAATTCTCCCCACGTTATTCAAAAACAAAATACATATTACAGAAATGGAGAAAACAATCTACAGTTTGGTAGATAGATGTGCTCCTTACCTCTAAAACTCAATGTACAAATCAGTTCACTTACTGAGCGGCACAGACACACACACACACACCCACACACACAAACAGGTCTCGAACTTCTTGGGACCTGTAGTAAGGTTCAAGGTTGGTCTTGGAATGAATCTCTTTACCCCATATCATCCCATCAATTCTCCGGACCCACCCCAAAAGACATGCCCAAACACATATCCTCACCGGAACCTAGATACTTCTGGCAGACATACATACCGTGTCATGTCACATGATCCCATGCTTCAAAAAAGTCTGACACCATCTTTACTTAATGAGGAAACGCGTCAGAAGCTCGCCTAGCATTCCTCTTCAAGAGTTTTTGGGATGGTTTTCCTCCACACTTGTTAATTCAACATCCGCTGTGAACAATCATCGTTTCAGATGCTCGGCCACCCAAGGAAGTGCTGCCCCAGCACTAGGGATATAGTACTGTCTAATTTCCAGTTTTGTGCACCAAACGGACAGCCACACTCTCGGCAGGCTGACCTTCAGGTGAGGGCTTACTCACACACTTTGTTCATGCAGAAAGCACACTCCACTTTATGCCGAGCATGACAACAACGGCCCCGATCACCGCTAAAATAGCGATGAGGAGGTATTGATTCAGGATGGGGAAAAGTTCGCCTTCCAGCATTGGAGGTAGAGGTGGGATTGTAGTGATCACCTCCATTAAAGGCGGCACCAAAACCACTTGATGGTCCCCATGAAGATGCCACATGAAGATACGAGTAGTAGAGTTGAAGACACTCTTGCCCAGAACTCAGAACCTCGGTGTGACCAGTCTACACACCAAACCAACCAGCCTTGATCCCCGTAGAAGAAACGTATCTGATGAATTATGGCACTGGATGGAGACCTCGCAACTCTGGCAAAACATTGCATTGAGAGTCTTTGTAGAGGTCACCTTGTACTCATGTTGGAACGGTTGAAAGTCACAGTCAGAGGGAGCCTGGTCATGTACTAACATCTCACATCCTAACCAGTCAGCATTGGTAAGTGTAAATATACTACTGTCGATACCTACTCAATTCTCAGCAAAATAGCAACTGACATACTAGCAAACGCTCCTATGATCATAACAACTACAATAACCAGTGGCACAGGCCTCTTACTACTTTAAAAGAGAACTGAAAAAAATCTAAATTTGGAAGTCATATTAAAGTCTTCCTAATCCTATCCTGAACCCTAACTGATTTACTCAAACCCGTAACAGACCAGACAGAGTCCGTCCGATATACAAATTACCACCCCCCACAAAAAAAAACACCCTAAGCAACAGAACTTTATTCTGAAGCTCTATACTCAAAGATATTGTGTCAGAGGACAGCCACACATCATGGTATTCATACATAATAACACACAGGCCTAACCTCACTACGAAATTAGCTCATGCCACGACTCCCAAAGTCATGTGAATACGAGACTTCAGCATAAAAACAACAGAAAGAATCTCTAAGATACCAGAGCTCGAAACGGGAAAGAAACAAACAAACAAAAAAAAAAGAAATTCATATATCTATAAAACCTTATGGTATTTTCCATTTAATTTTAACTAAGTATTGCAACACATAAGAGCAAAAACTGAACTCAGACAATTAAAGATTTGTATAACTCTACGGACCAATGTCCTGCCCAGTTAAAAACAACTACAAGTCACGCCCATTTAAAACCCATTAAAAAAACAAAGAGAGAGAAAAGAAAGAGAAAGAGAAAAAAATGATCATAACCACAGTACAACACAGGAATTAACCCATAAGATTCCCATTAACCCATCTTTGTAATTTTAGATATATGTGTCAACCAAGACACACCTGTATTCTCATCTAGAACAACAAATCTTTTCCCCTTTTTTTACTTCTACAACACGAAAAGGACCTTCAAATTTAGGACATAACTTACTGTATAGTTCAACTGATTCCTGACGTTTATTTTCACAAACACCCCATCTCCCACAGCAACTTTAACCCTATCCGGCTTTTGCTGACTCCTATTCACCATGTCTCGCGTTTTCGTTTCAAGATTCCTGGCAAGACACGCTCATCTCTCTTTCGCCGTGGAAACGAGCGCTTTGATCATTTCATCCTCCGATGGAATAGGCAACAAATCAAATGTACCCCGTGCTGGGTAACCAAATAGCACCTTGTTGGGAGCTATTCCAATGGTATCACTAACCATGGAATTAATACTATGCTGCACCTATGAAATATATCGATCCCAATTTACATCGTTCCCCCCATGGTCGTTCAAAGAGCTTCAGTGACCTTCCTATTTGCCCGTTCACACAGCCCATTAGCTTCTGGTCTATAGGGAATAATAGTGACCTTCCGAATGCCAATTACATCCACAAGACACTCTAACGTCTTGTTCGCAAATTCCCTCCCATTCATCTGTAATTGGACCTAAGGAAACTATACCGACAAATATACCCATTAAAAAACACGATTGCCATTGCTTCCGCTGTTTTATGCTTCAACAGAAAAATCTCTACAAACCTAGTTGACTTATCAACAACCACCAACAGGCGCCTGTGGCCATAACTAGATTCACAGAAATTGCTCAGAAAGTCTATATGAATACGGAACCAGGATCTGCTAGGAATCGGGAATGAACCAATTTACAAGAAACTACCCTCGATGGCTTACACGCATTACAAACTGAACAACTTCTCACAAAGTCTTCCACTGACAAGAGCATATTCTTCCAAAAGAATTGTCCCCGTATATTCTGATACGTTTCCTCAATCCCCAAATGCAGACTGCCAGACCTACAATGAACAATATCCAACACTGTAGGTACTAAACTCCTAGGAGCGACTATGTGCGTTGTATCACCCTTGTCCTCACTACTTCTCAGTCTGTATCTAATCTTCCTAACTGACAAATTACCCTCTAATTCAAGCCCTGCAAAAGGCAGCTTATACCCTTTCCTAACTACAGTAATTCCCCTCTAAGAAACGCTTCTGAGTCTGCCAAAATCTCATCCTCATCCTGCTTAGCTTCTACTAAACTAATATCCCAGTGTATGCAATCTCCAGATACATAACATACATGAGTACCATCTGCATCAGAAAAACTTCTACTAAGGGTGTCCGCTACAACATTACATCTACCCTCTACATACCTAAGCTTGGCAGCATCAAAATCCCTGATGGTCAGACACAACCTAGCTCTTTTTTGGGGAAAGATCCAGCTTATTAAAAAGATCCAACAATAGCTTATGATCCATCAGAACCTCTGCTTGATTGCCCAAAAGGAGCATCTTAAAAGGTATTAAACTAGACACTATGGCAAAGGCCTCTTTGTCTACCACTGACCATAACCATTCATTACTACCCCGTGTCTTAAACTTCCTACTGTAAAATGCAATCAGATGGAGTCTTCCATCGAACTTCTGCATAAGGCATGCCCCTATACCATCATAACTAGCGTCCATTACCAACATGAAAGGGGGTTCCAAATCAGGAACACTGGGGATTCTCTAAGGCATCCTTAATCTTCTGAAAAGCTACTTGCTGTCCATCTCCCCATACAAACTGCACATCATCCCTCAGGACATCCATCAAGGCAGATGCTAGAACAGAAAAACCCTTCACAAACTACGGAAAATCCAGCCATGCCTAAGAATGACCGAATCTGTTTCTTATTATTGGGAGTAGCAAAATCTACAATTGCCCCAACTTTATTATCATTCACTCTAACACCCTCTTTAGAAATGACATGACCCAAATATACTATCTGCCTCTTCAAAAAATTACACTTAGCTAAATTTATCTTCAAACCCGTAACCTAAGCCTCCTAAAAACCTCCCTACATACCTCTAAATGTTACTCTACTGAATCAGTGGCAACTAAAATAAATGGACTTCCCTAACAAGCCATGCAAAACAGTATTCATTAGCTTAGTAAATGTCATCGGACTGCCTGATAGACCAAACAGCATCTGAGTGAACTCATAATGCCCCTTTGGCAACGAGAAAGCTGTGTGCTCTCGACTCTCCTCACTAAGCGGTACTTGCAAATACCCTTGCATCAGATCAACTGAAGAATAAATATTCTTTACCAAATCTCAACAAATAAATCTTGCAAACACACCACAGGGTAGCCTAGTGATCAGGAATGGTTTTCTCGTTCAACTTCCTGAAGTCTACACAAACTAGGACTGAACCATCCTTCTGAGGCACTGCCAACAATGGGAAATTAAAAGGCGAGGAACTGGGCCTAACAATGCCTTCTTCCTCCCACTTATTAACCTCTTGCTCTGCCTGTTCTTCAATCTTAAAAGGAATCCTATATGAAGGTACAAAAATAGGCTTAGTCTTGTCCTCCAAATGAACCTTGTGTTCTAACACATTTGTTAACCCTAACTTATCCCCTTTGAGTGCGACTATGTCTGCAAACTCAGCCAGAACATCTTCCACACCCCAAGCATATTCTTTATAATCAGCATTGGCTAAATGATCATAATATACATATATACTTCCTGCATTCCATGCCACTGACAGGCCAGTACATAGTTCTTCACAAGACATAATATACATATATACACTCTACACTCCATGCCACTGACAGGCCAGTACATAGTTCTTCACAAGACATAATATACCTAAACACACCCTACTTTCCATGCCACTGACAGGCCAGTACATAATTCTTCACAAGACATAATATACATATATGCTTCCTACATTCCATGCCACTGACAGGCCAGTACACAGTTCTTCACAAGACATAATATACATATATACTTCCTACATTCCATGCCACTGACAGGCCACTACACAGTTCTTCACAAGACATAATATACATATAAACTTCCCACATTCCATGCCACTGACAGGCCAGTACACAGTTCTTCACAAGACATAATATACATATAAACTTCCCACATTCCATGCCACTGACAGGCCAGTACATAGTTCTTCACAAGACATAATATACATATAAACTTCCCACATTCCATGCCACTGACAAGCCAGTACATAGTTCTTCACAAGACATAACATACATATATACTTCCCACATTCCATGCCACTGACAGGCCAGTACATAGTTCTTCACAAGACATAATATACATATATACTTCCTATATTCCATGCCACTGACAGGCCAGTACACAGTTCTTCACAAGACATAATATACATATATACTTCCTATATTCCATGCCACTGACAGGCCACTACACAGTTCTTCACAAGACATAATATACATATAAACTTCCCACATTCCATGCCACTGACAGGCCAGTACACAGTTCTTCACAAGACATAATATACATATATACTTCCTATATTCCATGCCACTGACAGGCCAGTACACAGTTCTTCACAAGACCTAATATACATATATACTTCCTATATTCCATGCCACTGACACGCCACTACACAGTTCTTCACAAGACATAATATACATATAAACTTCCCACATTCCATGCCACTGACAGGCCAGTACATAGTTCTTCACAAGACATAACATACATATATACTTCCCACATTCCATGCCACTGACAGGCCAGTACATAGTTCTTCACAAGACATAATATACATATATACTTCCTACATTCCATGCCACTGACAGGCCAGTACATAGTTCTTCACAAGACATAACATACATATATACTTCCCACATTCCATGCCACTGACAGGCCAGTACATAGTTCTTCACAAGACATAACATACATATATACTTCCCACATTCCATGCCACTGACAGGCCAGTACATAGTTCTTCACAAGACATAACATACATATATACTTCCCACATTCCATGCCACTGACAAGCCAGTACATAGTTCTTCACAAGACATAATATACATATATGCTTCCTACATTCCATGCCACTGACAGGCCAGTACAAAGTTCTTCACAAGACATAATATACATATATGCTTCCTACAGTCCATGCCACTGACAGGCCAGTACAAAGTTCTTCAAAAGACATAATATACATATATACTTCCTACATTCCATGCCACTGACAGGCCAGTACAAAGTTCTTCACAAGACATAATATACATATATGCTTCCTACAGTCCATGCCACTGACAGGCCAGTACAAAGTTCTTCAAAAGACATAATATACATATATACTTCCTACATTCCATGCCACTGACAGGCCAGTACAAAGTTCTTCACAAGACATAATATACATATATGCTTCCTACAGTCCATGCCACTGACAACCCAGTACAGTTCTTCACAAGACATAATATACATATATGCTTCCTACAGTCCATGCCACTGACAGGCCAGTACACAGTTCTTCACAAGACATAATATACATATATGCTTCCTACAGTCCATGCCACTGACAGCCCAGTACATAGTTCTTCACAAGACATAACATACATATATACTTCCCACATTCCATGCCAAAACAGGCCAGTACATAGTTCTTCACAAGACATAATATACATATATACTTCCTATATTCCATGCCACTGACAGGCCAGTACATAGTTCTTCACAAGACATAATATACATATATGCTTCCTACAGTCCATGCCAATGACAGGCCAGTACACAGTTCTTCACAAGACATAATATACATATATGCTTCCTACATTCCATGCCACTGACAGGCCAGTACATAGTTCTTCAAAAGACATAATATACATATATACTTCCTACATTCCATGCCACTGAGAGGCCAGTACAAAGTTCTTCACAAGACATAATATACATATATGCTTCCTACAGTCCATGCCACTGACAGGCCAGTACAAAGTTCTTCAAAAGACATAATATACATATATACTTCCTACATTCCATGCCACTGACAGACCAGTACATAGTTCTTCACAAGACATAATATACATATATACTTCCTACATTCCATGCCACTGACAGACCAGTACATAGTTCTTCACAAGACATAATATACATATATACTTCCTACATTCCATGCCACTGACAGGCCAGTACATAGTTCTTCACAAGACATAATATGCATATATACTTCCTACATTCCATGCCACTGACAGACCAGTACATAGTTCTTCACAAGACATAATATGCATATATACTTCCTACATTCCATGCCACTGACAGGCCAGTACATAGTTCTTCACAAGACATAATATACATATATACTTCCTACATTCCATGCCACTGACAGACCAGTACATAGTTCTTCACAAGACATAATATACATATATACTTCCTACATTCCATGCCACTGACAGGCCAGTACATAGTTCTTCACAAGACATAATATACATATATACTTCCTACATTCCATGCCACTGACAGGCCAGTACAAAGTTCTTCACAAGACATAATATACATATATGCTTCCTACAGTCCATGCCACTGACAGGCCAGTACAAAGTTCTTCAAAAGACATAATATACATATATACTTCCTACATTCCATGCCACTGACAGACCAGTACATAGTTCTTCACAAGACATAATATGCATATATACTTCCTACATTCCATGCCACTGACAGACCAGTACATAGTTCTTCACAAGACATAATATGCATATATACTTCCTACATTCCATGCCACTGACAGGCCAGTACATAATTCTTCACAAGACATAATATACATATATACTTCCTACATTCCATGCCACTGACAGACCAGTACATAGTTCTTCACAAGACATAATATACATATATACTTCCTACATTCCATGCCACTGACAGGCCAGTACATAATTCTTCACAAGACATAATATACATATATACTTCCTACATTCCATGCCACTGACAGACCAGTACATAGTTCTTCACAAGACATAATATACATATATACTTCCTACATTCCATGCCACTGACAGGCCAGTGCATAGTTCTTCACAAGACATAATATGCATATATACTTCCTACATTCCATGCCACTGACAGACCAGTACATAGTTCTTCACAAGACATAATATGCATATATACTTCCTACATTCCATGCCACTGACAGGCCAGTGCATAGTTCTTCACAAGACATAATATACATATATGCTTCCCACATTCTATGCCACTGACAGCCCAGTACATAGTTCTTCACAAGACAAAATATACATATATACTTCCTACATTCCATGCCACTGACAGACCAGTACATAGTTCTTCACAAGACATAATATGCATATATACTTCCTACATTCCATGCCACTGACAGGCCAGTGCATAGTTCTTCACAAGACATAATATACATATATGCTTCCCACATTCTATGCCACTGACAGCCCAGTACATAGTTCTTCACAAGACAAAATATACATATATACTTCCTACATTCCATGCCACTGACAGACCAGTACATAGTTCTTCAAAAGACATAATATACATATATACTTCCTACATTCCATGCCACTGACAGACCAGTACATAGTTCTTCACAAGACATAATATGCATATATACTTCCTACATTCCATGCCACTGACAGGCCAGTGCATAGTTCTTCACAAGACATAATATACATATATGCTTCCCACATTCTATGCCACTGACAGCCCAGTACATAGTTCTTCACAAGACAAAATATACATATATACTTCCTACATTCCATGCCACTGACAGACCAGTACATAGTTCTTCACAAGACATAATATACACATATACTTCCCACATTCCATGCCACTCACAGGCCAGTACACAGTTCTTCACAAGACATAATATACATATATACTTCCTACATTCCATGCCACTGACAGGCCAGTACACAGTTCTTCACAAGACATAATATACATATATACTTCCTACATTCCATGCCACTGACAGACCAGTACATAGTTCTTCACAAGACATAATATGCATATATACTTCCTACATTCCATGCCACTGACAGGCCAGTGCAGAGTTCTTCACAAGACATAATATACATATATGCTTCCCACATTCTATGCCACTGACAGCCCAGTACATAGTTCTTCACAAGACAAAATATACATATATACTTCCTACATTCCATGCCACTGACAGACCAGTACATAGTTCTTCACAAGACATAATATACACATATACGTCCCACATTCCATGCCACTGACAGGCCAGTACACAGTTCTTCACAAGACATAATATACACATATACTTCCCACATTCCATGCCACTGAGGGGCCAGTACATAGTTCTTCACAAGACGTAATATACATATATGCTTCCTACAGTCCATGCCACTGACAGGCCAGTACATAGTTCTTCACAAGACATAATATACATATATGCTTCCTACAGTCCATGCCACTGACAGCCCAGTACACAGTTCTTCACAAGACATAATATACATATATACTTCCTACATTCCATGCCACTGAGGGGCCAGTACATAGTTCTTCACAAGACATAATATACATATATGCTTCCTACAGTCCATGCCACTGACAGCCCAGTACACAGTTCTTCACAAGACATAATATACATTTATACTTCCTATAGTCCATGCCACTGACAGGCCAGTACATAGTTCTTCACAAGACGTAATATACATATATGCTTCCTACAGTCCATGCCACTGACAGCCCAGTACACAGTTCTTCACAAGACCTAATATACATATATACTTCCTACAGTCCATGCCACTGACAGGCCAGTACATAGTTCTTCACAAGACATAATATACATATATACTTCCTACATTCCATGCCACTGACAGGCCAGTACATAGTTCTTCACAAGACATAATATACATATATACTTCCTACATTCCATGCCACTGACAGGCCAGTACATAGTTCTTCACAAGACATAATATACATATATACTTCCTACAGTCCATGCCACTGACAGGCCAGTACACAGTTCTTCACAAGACATAATATACATATATACTTCCTACATTCCATGCCACTGACAGACCAGTACATAGTTCTTCACAAGACATAATATGCATATATACTTCCTACATTCCATGCCACTGACAGGCCAGTACATAGTTTTTCACAAGACATAATATACATATACTTCCTGCATTCCATGCCGACCCCAAAATTGATTTCTCTCCCAACTGATTAACTGAATCCATTTTTCCTTTCCTAATGTCCAACAGAAAGAGAGAGAGAGAGAGAGAGAGAGAGAGAGAGAGAGAGAGAGAGAGAGAGAGAGAGAGAGAGAGAGAGAGAGAGAGAGAGAGAGAGAGAGAGAGAGGTAATTCCTACATTTCACCACCACCTCCAAAACTATCTTCATTCCATTTCAGTCCATTTTTCACTTTCCTTATTTTCAACAAAGAGTGAGAGAGAGATGGAGAGTGTCATATATATCGAATTATATACACTAGCTGACCAGCATGGTGCTGCCCAGGAAAACTCTGAATGACAGTCTTCATGTATATAGAGGGAAAAGGGTAAAAGGAGGCAGAGGGGGAGGGAGAAGGAATAGGGGGAGTGGTTTGTGATGACAGTCCGACTGACAGTAATACTTTTTTCATGCAAATGTTTACCCTCCAAACAGTCATGGTTGAACTGACAGAAATTACTGTGGTGACTGTCTCTTTCGTCCAGGTATTCCAGTACTGTCTGTCCCTTTCACCCAGGTAATTTTGTTCTGTCTGTTCCTCTTATCCAGATAGTACCGTGGTGACTGTCCCTTTTATCCATGTACTATTGTGGAGACTGTCCCTTTTATCCATGTACTATTGTGGAGACTGTCCCTTTTATCCAGTTATTACTGTGGTGACTGTCCCTTTTATCCAGATATTACTGTTCTGTCCGTCCCTTTTATCCAGGTATTACTGTGGAGACTGTCCCTTCCATCCAGATATTACTGTTATGTCTGTCCCTGTTACCCAGATATTACTGTGGTGACTGAAAAGCATTTTCAATAATATATTTCTATGGTCTCGAATACATGAAATGAGGTATGATAAACACGTAGAGTTTATTTACCACATAAGTCACAAAGGGAGGGGGAAGGCGGATGGGAGAGTGGAAAGGGAAGGGGAAGGGGGTATTGGTTTGAAACCTACCCTATTACCTAAATTAGGTCAGACAATGACCACATGCCAAATTTTGTCTAGATTGGTCAAGCGGTTACCACATAAGTTACAAAAGGAAGGGGGAAGGGGTATTGGGTAAGGAAAGGGGGAAGAGGGGTGGGGGAAGGGGAAGGGGTAAGGGTTTGAAACCTACCCTATTATCTAGGTTTGGAGTCACTCCTACGGGGCATGGCAGCTGGGCACGGCCTAGGGTCTTTGGAGGCCTGTAATTGGTGGAAAAGGGAAATATGGGGCGAAAACAGGTGGATGGTGGACTAGGGGGTATGAGGATCTATGGTGGGGGGGAGTGGGGGGTTGGCAGCATAGATAGATAGATAGATATATAGATAGACAGAGCATCAACAACTTGGAGGAGTGGCGATGACCTCCTTTGCCGAGCGTGTGACCTTGGGCAGCCATATTGAAAGGTCTCGGACGAGCTCATATTATTACCTTACTTTATTGTTATTATTATTTTTATCTTTTTTACTATTTTATTATTATCTTATTATTATTACTATTAATATTATTATTTTTACTATTGTTATTATTAGTATTATTATTACAGTATTATTATTGTTGCTGTTATTATTATTATTATTATTATTATTATTATTATTATTATTATTATTATTATTATTATTATTATTATTATTATTACTTGGCCCAATTTCACAAGGAAAAATGACCTTGCAAAAAGAGGTTGGCCTAAGCTCTCCAGCCATTGTGGTCAAGACCTAAGCATCTGCCCTTGGATTTAAGCAGTGTCTAGCATAAATGGTTCCTGTGAATGACAGGACTTTCTTTGCATACAGTCACTAAACACTAACTAAAGGGTAGTGTACAATCACTAAACACTAACATTCACAATACACTCACTAAACACATACACTTACTATACACTCACACTCAATAACACTAAACACTCACTGAATACTCAACACTCACTAGCACTCGCTATTCACTAAATGCTCACTAAACACTCATAAAACACTAAACACTCACAGTACCCCAAACAGTAAACATTCATTTAATTCCAAACAATTATTAAACACTAAGAACTCACTAAGCATTCACTAAGCACTCACTATACACTAAACATTCACTAAGCACTAACTATACAATAAATATTCACTAAGTACTCACTATACACTAAACACAAAATAAACATTCACTAAGTACTCACTATACATTAAACATTCACTAAACACTCACTATTCACTAAACATTCACTAAGTACTCCACTATACACTAAACAGTCACTAAGCATTCACTAAGCACTCACTATATATTAAACATTCACTAAGCACTCACTATACACTAAACATTCACTAAGCACTCACTATACACTAAACATTCACTACGCACTCACTATACACTAAACATTCACTAAGTACTCACTATACACTAAGCACAAAATAAACATTCACTAAGCACTCACTATACACTAAACATTCACTAAGTACTCACTGTACACGGAACATTCACTAAGCATTCACTAAGCACTCACTATACACTGAACATTCACTAAGTACTCACTGTACAATAAACAATCACTAAGAACTCACTATACACTAAACACAAAATAAACATTCACTAAGCACTCACTATACACTAAACATTCGTTAACCACTCACTATACACTAAACATTCACTAAGTACTCACTATACACTAAACACAAACTAAACATTCACTAAGCTCTCACTATACACTAAACATTCACTAAGCACTCACTGTACACTAAACATTCACTAAGAACTCACTATACACTAAACATTCGCAAAACACTCACTATAGGCTACACTAAACATTCACTAGGTACTCACTAGACACTAAATACAAACTAAACATTAACTAAGCACTCACTATACACTAAACATTCACCAAGTACTCACTATACACTAAACACGAACTAAACTTTCACTATACAAAAAGCACTCACTATGCACTAAACATTCACTATGTACTCACTGTACACTAAACACAAACTAAACATTCAGTAAACACTCATTATACACTAAACATTCACTAAGCACTCACTATACACTAAACATTCACTAAGTACTAACTATACACTAAACACAAACTAAACATTCACTAAGTACTCACTATATACTAAACATTCACTAAGCACTCGTTATATGCTAAACATTCACTAAGTACTCACTATATACTAAACATTCACTAAGCACTCACTACACACTAACACAAACTAAACATTTACTAAGCACTCACTATGCACTAAACATTCACTAAGCACTCACTATACACGAAACATTCACTAAGTACTCACTATACACTAAACATATACTAAACATTCACTAAGTAATTACTATACACTAAACTTCCACTAAGTACTCACTATATACTAAACATTCACTAAGTATTAAACACTCACTAAACCATAAACACTCATTAAACACTAAACGGTCAATGAACATTCACTAATCACACATAAAACACTCACTAAACACTCACATACTAAACATTCTCTAAACACTGTCATTCCGAGACATTCACTAATCACTCTACACTAAACATAAACTAAACATTCACTAAATACTTACTATACACTAAACATCCACTAAGTACTCACTATATACTAAACATTCACTAAGTACTAAACACTCACTAAACCATAAACACTCATTAAACACTAAACAGTCAATGAACATTCACTAATCACACATAAAACACTCACTAAACACTCACATACTAAACATTCACTAAACACTGTTATTCCGAGACATTCACTAATCACTCTACACTAAACATAAACTAAACATTCACTAAGTACTCACTATACACTAAACATCCACTAAATACTCACTATATACTAAACATTCACTAAGTACTAAACACTCACTAAACCCTAAACACTCATTAAACACTAAACAGTCAATGAACATTCACTAATCACACATAAAACACTCACATACTAAACATTCACTAAACACTCTGAGAATTCACTAATCACTCTACACTAAACATAAACTAAACATTCACTAAATACTTACTATACACTAAACATCCACTAAGTACTCACTATATACTAAACATTCACTAAGTACTAAACACTCACTAAACCATAAACACTCATTAAACACTAAACAGTCAATGAACATTCACTAATCACACATAAAACACTCACTAAACACTCACATACTAAACATTCACTAAACACGGTCATTCCGAGACATTCACTAATCACTCACTAAACATTCACTGAATACTTATACATTAAACATTCATTAAATACTAACATTCACAAAACATTCACTAAACCCTAAAACACTTACTAAACATTCACTGAATAATTACACACTAAACATTCACTAATATTCACTAAACCTTAAAGGCTCACTAAACATTCACTGAATACTTACACACTAAACATTCACTAACATTCACTAAACCCTAAAGACTTACTAAACATTCACTGAATACTTACACACTAAACATTCACCAACATTCACTAAACATTCACTAAACCCTAAACACTCACTATACATTCACTGAATACTCACACACTAAACATTCACTGACATTCACTAAACATTCACTAAACCCTAACCACTCACTAAATATTCACTGAATACTTACGCAATAAACATTCACTAACATTCACTAAACCCTAAATACTCACTAAACATTCACTGAATACTTACACACTAAGCATTCACTAACATTCACTAAACATTCACTAAACCCTAATCGCTCACTAAACATTCAATGAATACTTACACACTAAACATTCACTAACATTCACTAAACATTCACTAAACCCTAGGCACTCGCTAAACATTCAATGAATACTTACGCAATAAACATTCACTAACATTCACAAAACATTCACTAAACCTTAAACTAAACATTCACTAAACACTTATTCATAGACATTTACTCAACACTTACTCACTAAACCTTAACACTTCACTAAACACTTACTCATTAAACAGTAACGATAAAAAAAGATTCACAACAGCACTGAGCCCCTCTTCAATTTGCGGGTTACCAGACCTTCCAAGATGGCCGCCACAAGGCTCTGCAGTGCTGCCCTGGTGGAAGATCACTGAACTACGTACTAGTAGTACTGGTATAGACATCGCCACTTCAGGTATATATATATATATATATATATATATATATATATATATATATATATATATATATATATATATATATATGTGTGTGTGTGTGTGTGTGTGTGTGTGTGTGTGTGTGTGTGTGTGTGTATATATATATATATATATATATATATATATATATATATATATATATATATATATATATATATATATATATATATATACCCTCTATGGTTGGCAGCCGGCCAAGAAATGGCCGATTGGATTTGGGTGGTCCTAGGTGGCCATTCTGGAGGTCAAAAGGTGTTTTGGGTGACAAAGTGGCCCAAAATTAGGAAATGACACTAATATCGGATTTTGGGCAGTCAGGGCATTTGGGGCCAGACCCTTAAGCTAACTTAACCTAAGCAAAATGTCACTTCCTTCCCTTTCTCCAGTCTCCTCCAACCATCAATCTGTTCCCTTCCTCAAATTCCTCAAATTCTCTTTGGTTCCTCCTCCTCTTATTGATCTCATCATGAGCAGTCAAGTTAAAGCTGATATTAACACTGCTTCTCTTGTTATCATTCTTACTGATGTTTCTCTCATTCTACTCCCTGCTCTTAACTGCTCTTATTCTTCTCTCCTTCTCAGGTTGTCTCTTCTTCTTGGACTCTTCTGCAAGAGGAAACATGGACGCACAAGCTTCCTCCTCCGCATCAGATCTTTCTCCCGAAGATTTAAGATGTCTGAAGTACAACCATTTTGTGAGAAAGTATGGAAAGAAGACATTTCATTTAGTGATGATGAGGCTCGTGTTTCCTTTGGGAGAATTCAAGACTGTCCAAGAAATTCTCTTGGACCTTGAAGTTCCTCTAGAAGGGAGAAGAAGTCCCTTCACTCCCCAGGAAGCAGAAAATCTCAGAGATAAGCCTCACGAAGATCTGGACATCACATTGATGAACAAAATCCTCCAGGCTCTTTGGCAAAAGGGGGTGAATGACCCTGGTGACGAGGCCAGAGGATTAGTGAAAAAAATCAAAGCTGAAAGGAACTCAGTGAGTCATGAAATCTTCAATATGTCAGACACTGAATTGGAAAGAAAATTAAAGGACTTCCAAGCAACGCTCGAGGAAACACTTGAGAAAATCAAGAGCCTCTTTCCATCCAATGCTGGTGACATTGACCAGCTGAAAGCAGAGATCCAAGATGCTGTTCCAAAGACCCTAGAAAAGATCCGTGAGAAATACGATCTCTCAGACCCACAGCAGCGACAAAGGTTTGCAAAAGAAATAGAAGAGTGTGGGAGTGAGCTGTCTGACATGATACAAGAATCCGCCGAAGCAGAACTCCTGTCTCTTAACGAACGCCTCTGTCAGATTTTGCCCTACGACTGGCTCGCTCAGTATGGTACTACAGATCCTGGTAACATCGTGGTCTCTTTACAAGTGGCGGATGACAAGGAGTTGAATGAAGGTCTCCATGGCAATAGAAGCATTAGTGTAAATCAAAGAGAAATCTTCAACAAAGACAAAATGGGAAAAGACCCTGAAGTTGTGATTATATCTGGTGATGCAGGTTCTGGAAAGACCACAATTCTTTGTTCCTATGCAGAGGGGTGGTGCGAGAAGTC
The DNA here is from genome assembly GCA_039081455.1 of Macrobrachium rosenbergii. Classification (NCBI taxonomy): domain Eukaryota; kingdom Metazoa; phylum Arthropoda; class Malacostraca; order Decapoda; family Palaemonidae; genus Macrobrachium; species Macrobrachium rosenbergii. Next base: position 105,584 of record JANJGK010002161.1, on the reverse strand, counting down.
AACGGATATTCCAGAACTCTCTTCCTTCCCATTCCTTCTCTGCATGCAGTTCAGGAATCATGACCATGACAACTTTGATGACTACCTTAAGAGCTTGATTCCAAAAACTGTTGCTCGATTTCCTTTTGATCTCGTCAAATCGGTAGTCCTAGATTCAAAGTGTTTGGTCTTGTGTGATGGCTATGATGAGGCCAATGTGAAGTCTCAGAAACTCTTTAAAGAGTTTTTAGCACTTAATTCAAAAAAGATGAAGTTTGTTGTCACAACACGTCCAGGGAATACGGAGGAACTAACAGGTATTGTGAACAAAGGAAAACGTCCCAAAATCAACCTCAAAGTTTCAGGTCTTCAGGAAGAGGACATGAAATCTCTCACAGAAAAGCTCATTGGCCACCTGCTGAAAGATGATGACGTCACCCAACAGGAGCAAATGCAGAAAGAGCTGCTTCAGAAAATAGAAGAAATGAACGCTGGCACTAGAGACATCCTGCAAACCCCACTGTATTTTAACCTGTTCATCCTCCTTTACATCGAGTGTCCAGAGTTAAGGGATGAAATGAGCACCAGGACATCAGTCTACTTACAGCTGAGAAAGCACAAGATCAAGAGAATCTCCGACAAGACAGAAATCTCTGAAGAATCACTGGAGGCATTTGATGCACTGTACAGAAAATGGTCTCTGAAGCATTACACTGAGGAAAAATATGAATGGTCTGAGGCAGATGTAAGAAGCTTTAAAGATGAGATTGAAAGAAGCTTTCGAGAGAAGCACCAGCAAGAGGTGCTTCAGAGCTTTGAAGCCATCATGTCATCCTATTTCTCCATAAAGAAAACAAAGAAGCAACTGGAGATTGTAAAGGTCTACTGCCACAGACACAGAAGTGAGCAGGAGTTTGCAGCTGCAGGCAGCATCTGCGATGACGTCATCACATCAATTGGAAGGCCACGAAGAGGGAACATCATTCGAGATGTTCTGTGGTCGAAAGGATTATGGGACGAAAGAGATCTAAGACAGTTATTTGAGAAATTCGGAGAAGTCCTCTCCTTCATAACTGGAATACTTTACAGTACTGAGAGAGATGTATTGTATAATACAATACATCATATAAATGAACTCTATGTATCATACAGCCTCTCTATTGGTTACACACATGATGATCTTTTGGATCCATGTATTGAAACCAGACTGGACCAGAAGGTTCTGGAGTCACTTGTGACACAGATGGAGAGAGAAACTTCTCTGAAGAACCAAGTAAGGTTCAGAGAACCCAAGAGTCTTTATGTCCTTCCGTCCTTACTGCCTAAACTGAGACCCAAAGAGATTGCATTGAGATTTCTCCATCCAGAAGTACGAAGAAATATTTCTCCAATCAACACAACTCTGGATTCAGCGACCCACTCCAGCATCAAGACGGAGCTTCGGATGAGGATGGTTCTCAGTGAATGGGGACAACACCCAGGACAGGAGGAGGTTTTGGATCCAGTGGATGAATTATGTAAGTAGGAACTTCTTTTCCTTCTTCTTTACTCCTTTAATTATAAAGTACTAAAGCCTTCAGCCATCACTCAAACTACTTTAGCTCTTTAGTTATTCTCTGCTTCTTCTTTTCTTCTTCTTCTTCTTCTTCATCTTTGGTAATGACATCCTCCTCCTCCTCCTCCTCCTACTCATGAGTCGTTTGTGTAGAGCAACTCTGAGGAAGAAGAAGAAGAAGAAGGAGAAGAGGAAGAAATGGAACTGAATTGCTTGTTTTCTTTTCAAGAGATTTTTAAGAGTTATGTAAATTCATCGGCATCTCTTTCTTTCTCTCTGTCTCGCTATACACATCTTATAGCCTATTTAATATTATATATATATATATATATATATATATATATATATATATATATATATATATATATATATATATATATTGAATAGATATATATATATATATATAAGAATAAAAACTGCAACAGTTTAGTTATGCTGCCTTTCTTCAATATAGTCAGTCATTATCATTATTATTATTATTTTCTGTTGTTGTACATGATGATAATAATAATAATGATAATAATAATAATATCTCAAAAATTCCTCCCATTTGTTTCATCCCACAGATTTGGACATTTATGATGATGGAAGAATGGCAGACTTGGAGAGCCTTCGTCCCCTTCCTCCCTTCACTTCTTCAGCAAAGCAACTGACATTACATTACAACATGTATGAGGCTCCAGGGGAGGACCGCACTGCCCAAGTCCTAAACAGGACTTTGGTTCCCACAAGCAGGGGAGAAGGAGGAGCATCCACTCATTTAATTATCTACTTTGATAAATGTGAGTATCAGTATCATCCAAAGTCAACCGTCACTCAAGAAGCTGTTCCTGTTCCTTTTCCTTCTTCTTCTCTCCTCCTCCTCCTCCTCCTCCTCCCCCTCCTCCTCCTCTTCCATTATGAATAGAATGAAAAGAAGCAGAAGAAGCAAGAGTAGCGGGAGGAGAGAAGAAGAAGAAGAAGAAGGAGAAGGAGAGGTCAGGAAAAGGAAGACTTTAAATAAATATATAATAATGAAGGGGAATAATAAGAGTATTGAGTGAAAGTCTTCTCTACATTTTATGCTGTTTCTGTTTTCACCTCCTCCTCCTCTTCCTTCACTTCCTCCTCCTCCTCCTCCTCCTCTTCCTTCACTTCCTCCTCCTCCTCCTCCTCCTCTTCCTTCACTTCCTCCTCCTCCTCCTCCTCCTCTTCCTTCACTTCCTCCTCCTCCTCCTCCTCCTCCTCCTCTTCCTTCACTTCCTCCTCCTCCTCCTCCTCCTCTTCCTTCACTTCCTCCTCCTCCTCCTCCTCCTCCTCTTCCTTCACTTCCTCCTCCTCCTCCTCCTCCTCCTCTTCCTTCACTTCCTCCTCCTCCTCCTCTTCCTTCACTTCCTCCTCCTCCTCCTCCTCCTCCTCCTCTTCCTTCACTTCCTCCTCCTCCTCCTTCTCCTCTTCCTCCTCCTCCTATATTTCCTCTCAATTATCATAGAGCTGTGACTCTCCTCAGTGTTTATATAGACATAGAAATGTATCTACAGTATATATATATATATATATATATATATATATATATATATATATATATATATATATATATATATATATATATATATATATGTGTGTGTGTGTGTGTGTGTGTGTGTGTGTATACAGAAATAGAGAGAGAGAGAGAGAGAGAGAGAGAGAGAGAGAGAGAGAGAGAGAGAGAGAGAGAGAGATCACCACTTGCAGAGAGTTGAAGTCGCCGCCTTCGTCACCATGGCAACGCACCTGATGACGTCACACAAACGTGATAAGAGTGTGATGAAGTTTTAGATACCAGTTTCTGTCTTTAGTGACCAGTTTCATCTTTTGAGACCAGTTTCAGTTTTTGAGACCAGTTTCAGTCTTTAGAAACCAGTTTCAGTCTTTAGTGACCAGTTTCAATTTTAGTGACAGTTTCAGTTTTAGAGACCAGTTTCAGACCTTAGAAACCAGTTTCAGTTTTAGAGACCAGTTTTAGTCTTTAGTAACCAGTTTCAGTTTTTGAGACCAGTTTCAGTTTTAGAGACCAGTTTTAGTCTTTAGTGACCAGTTTCAGTCTTTAGAGACCAGTTTCAGTTTTAGAAACAGTTTCAGTCTTTAGAGACCAGTTCCAATTTTAGAGACCAGTTTCAGTCTTTAGAGACTAGTTTCAGTCCTTAGAAACCAGTTTCAGTTTTAGAGACCAGTTTTAGTCTTTAGTGACCAGTTTGTTTTTGAGACCAGTTTGTCTTTAGAGACCAGTTTCAGTTTTTGAGACCAGTTTCAGTCTTTAGAGACCAGTTTCAGTTTTAGAGACAGTTTCAGTCTTTAGAGACCAGTTCCAATTTTAGAGACCAGTTTCAGTCTTTAGAGACTAGTTTCAGTTTTAGAGAACAGTTTCAGTTTTAGAGACCAGTTTCAGTCTTTAGAGACCAGTTTCAGTCTTTAGAGACCAGTTTCAGTTTTTGAGACAAGTTTCAGTCTTTAGACACCAGTTTCAGTTTTTGAGACCCATTTCAATTGTTGAGACCAGTGTCAGTCTTTAGAGACCAGCTTCAGTCTTTAGAGACCAGTTTCAGTCTTTAGAGACCAGTTTCAGTTTTAGAGACCAGTTTCAGTCTTTAGACACCATTTTCAGTTTTAGACCCCAGTTTCAGTCTATAGTGACCAGTTTCAGTCTTTAGAGACCAGTTTCAGTCTTTAGAGACCAGTTTCAGTGTTTTGATACCAGTTTCAGTTTTAGAGACCAGTTTCAGTCTTTAGAGACCAATTCCAGTTTTAGAGACCAGTGTCAGTCTTTAGAGACCAGTTTCAGTTTTAGATATCAGTTTCAGTTTAGAGACCAGTTTCAGTCTTTAGAGACCAGTTTCCGTTTTAATGACCAGTTTCAGTTTTAGAGACTAGTTTCAGTCTTTAGAGACCAGTATCAGTCTTTAGACACCAGTTTCAGTCTTTAGACACCAGTTTCAGTTTTAGAGACCAGTTTCAGTCTTTAGACGCCAGTTTCAGTCTTTAGAGACTAGTTCCAATTTTAGAGACCAGTTTCAGTCTTTAGAGCCTAGTTTCAGTTTTAGAGATCAGTTTCAGTTTTAGAGACCAAGTTCGGTCTTTAAAGACCAGTTTCAGTCTTTAGAGACCAGTTTCAGTTTTAGAGACCAGTTTCAGTCTTTAGACACCAGTTTCAGTTTTAGAGACCAGTTTCACTTTTTGATACCCATTTCAATTTTTGAGACCAGTTTCAATCTTTGGAAACCAGCTTCAGTCTTTAGAGACCAGTTACACTTTTTGAGACCTGTTTCAATTTTTGAGACCAGTTTCAGTCTTTAGAGACCAGCTTCAGTCTTTAGAGACCAGTTTCAGTCTTTAGAGACCAGTTTCAGTTTTATAGACCAGTTTCAGTCTTTAGAGACCAGTTTCAGTTTTAGAGACCAGTTTCAGTCTTTAGTGACCAGTTTCAGTTTTTGGGACCAGTTTCCAGTTTTTGAGACCAGTTCCAGTCTTTAGAGACCAGTTTCAGTTTTAAAGACAGTTTCAATCTTTAGTGACCAGTTTCATCTTTTGAGACTAGTTTCAGTTTTAGAGACCAGTTTCAGTATTTAGAGACCAGTTTCAGTTTTAGAGACAGTTTCAATCTTTAGTGACCGGTTTCAGTTTTAGAGACCAGTTTATTCTTTAGAGACCAGTTTCAGTTCTAGAGACCAGTTTCAGTTTTAGAAACAGTTTCAGCCTGTAGAGACCAGTTTCAGTTTTAGAGATCAGTTTCAGTTTTTGAGAACAGTTTCAGTCTTTAGAGACCAGTTTCAGATTTAGAGACCAGTTTCAGTTTTTGAGACCAGTTTCAGTTTTTGAGAACAGTTTCAGTCTTTAGCTACCAGTTTCAGTTTTAGAGACCAGTTTCACTCTTTAGAGACCAGTTTCAGTTTTAGAGACCAGTTTCAGTTTTTGAGACTAGTTTCAGTCTTTAGAGACCAGTTTCAGTTTTAGAGAACAGTTTCAGTCTTTAGAGACCAGTTTCAGTTTTTGAAACTAGTTTCAGTCCTTAGAGACCTTTTTTGGAGACCAATTTCAGTTTTAGAGACCTGTTTCAATCTTTAGAATATATTTTTTGGTCTTTAGAGACCAGTTTCAATCTTTAGAGACCAGTTTTGGTCTTAAGAGACCAGTTTCGGTCTTTAGAGACCAGTTTCAGTCTTTAGAGACCAGTTGTGGTATTTTGATACCAGCTTTGGCCTTTAGAGACCAGTTGCAGTCTCTAACCTTTGTTTGGCCTTTAGAGACCATTTTCGGTGTTTAGAGACCAGTTTCAGTCTGTAGAGACCAGTTTCAGCCTTTAGACCATTTCTGGTCTTTAGAGACCAGTTTCATTCTTGAGAGACCAGTTTCAGCAATTAGAGACCACCTTCAATCTTTATACCATTTCTGGTCTTAGAGACCAGTTTCAGCCTTTAGAGACCAGTTTCACTTATTAAAGACCAGTTTCAGCCTTGAGACCATTTCTGGTCTTTAGAGACCAGTTTCAGTCTTTAGACCATTTCTGGTCTTTAGAGACCAGTTTCAGCCTTTAGACCATTTCTGGTCTTTGGAGACCAGTTCCAGCCTTTAGATCGTTTCTGGTCTTTAGAGATCAGTTTCAGTCTTTAAACTGTTTCTGGTCTTTAGAGATGGTTTCAGTCTTTAGAGACCAGTTTCAATCTTTAGACCATTTCTGGTCAGTAGAGGCCAGTTTCAGTCTTTAGAGACCAGTTTCAGTTATAAGAGGCCAGTTTCAGCCTTTAAAGTGCTTCTGGTCTTTAGAGACCAGTTTCATTCTTTAGAGACCAGTTTCAGTCATTAGAGATCAGTTTCAGCCATTAGACCATTTCTGGTCTTTAGAGACCAGTTTCAGTCTTTAGACTGTCTCTGGTCTTTAGAGACCAGTTTCAGTCTTTAGACTGTCTCTGGTCTTTAGAGACCAGTTTCAATCTTTAGACCATTTCTGGTCAGTAGAGACCAGTTTCAGTCTTTAGAGACCAGTTTCAGTCATTAGAGATCAGTTTCAGCCATTAGACCATTTCTGGTCTTTAGAGACCAGTTTCAGTCTTTAGACCGTTTCTGGTCCTTAGAGACCAGTTTCAGTCATTAGAGATCAGTTTCAGCCATTAGACCATTTCTGGTCTTTAGAGACCAGCTTCAGTTTTTAAACCATTTCTGGTCCTTAGAGACCAGTTTCACTCATTAGAGACCGGTTTCAGCCTTTAGACCGTTTCTGGTCTTTAGAGACCAATTTCAGCCTTTAGACCTTTTCTGGTCTTTAGAGACCAATTTCAGCCTTCAGACCATTTCTGGTCTTTAGAGACCAATTTCAGCCTTTAGACCATTTCTGGTCTTTAGAGACCAGTTTCAGTCATTAGAGATCAGTTTCAGCCTTTAGACCATTTCTGGTCTTTAGAGACCAATTTCAGCCTTCAGACCATTTCTGGTCTTTAGAGACCAGCTTCAGTTTTTAAACCATTTCTGGTCCTTAGAGACCAGTTTCACTCATTAGAGACCGGTTTCAGCCTTTAGACCGTTTCTGGTCTTTAGAGACCAATTTCAGCCTTTAGACCTTTTCTGGTCTTTAGAGACCAATTTCAGCCTTCAGACCATTTCTGGTCTTTAGAGACCAATTTCAGCCTTTAGACCGTTTCTGGTCCTTAGAGACCAGTTTCAGTCATTAGAGATCAGTTTCAGCCTTTAGACCATTTCTGGTCTTTAGAGACCAGCTTCAGTCTTTAAACCATTTCTGGTCCTTAGAGACCAGTTTCACCCATTAGAGACCAGTTTCAGCCTTTAGACCGTTTCTGGTCTTTAGAGACCAGTTTCACTCATTAGAGACCGGTTTCAGCCTTTAGACCATTTCTGGTCTTTAGAGACCAATTTCAGCCTTTAGACCGTTTCTGGTCTTTAGAGACCAGTTTCAGTGGTCAGAGACCAACCTCGAAGCCCCAGGGTCCAAAGTCCCTCCGGCCAAGGTCCCTTTTCCTGATTTCGGCCCTTTGGATCCAACTGCAACCAATTGGAGCCAATTTCCCTCAATTTCGGGCGATTCGGACCCATTTTTGGCCGATTTTGGACAAAATTGGTTCATATTTGGCCAATCTTGACCAGTTTTTTGACAATTTTGTCCAATTTTTGGTCAATTTTCGACGAATTTGACCAATTTAGGGCCAGTCTTGACCAGTTTCGAACAATTTTTGGCTAATTTTGGACTGTTTTGACCCGTTTGTGGCTGAAAGAAAAGTAGCCCCGTCTCTGAATTGCCTCTTTCTCTCCATCAGAGACTTTCAATAAAGAGTTCTGTCTCAATACTTCTCTCTCTCTCTCTCTCTCTCTCTCTCTCTCTCTCTCTCTCTCTCTCTCTCTCTCTCTCTCTCTCTCTCTCTCTGTGTGTGTATACATATCATAGAGTTTATTTAACATTATATAAATAAATATATAAATATGTGTGTGTGAGTGAGTGAGTGAGTGAGTGTTGAGGAGGAGGAGGAGGAGGAGGAGGAGGAGGAGCGAGTGAGAGGAGGTCGAGTACAGAAGGTGTTAATAATATCCCTCCATCTTTGTCTTTCCTCAGTTGATCTCGACTTGAAGCTTCTGCTGCAGTCACTGACTCTTCCGCCTCTGACCTCAATAGATATTCGGGGGTTTCCTCTCATAAAGAAACCTGATGATGTGAAGGAATTGAGGAAGATCTGCAGGGAGAAGGCGCTTGGAGAATTACACCTTAATGGACGCAGAGTATAAGAGGAAGAAACGGATGATGAATAAGAAGAGGAGGAAGAAACGGATGATGAAGAAGAAGAAACGGATGAAGAAGAATAAAGGAAGAGAAAATGTAAGAGGAAGAAGAGAGAGAGAGAGAGAGAGAGAGAGAGAGAGAGAGAGAGAGAGAGAGAGAGAGAGAGGGAGACAGTACGGTCAGTATTAAGCCCTGTATTTGTCATGCCAATGTAAAGCCCACAGAGGCTCATCAACAGCAAGTCTGTCCTTCACTGCACCTCTCTCTCTCTCTCTCTCTCTCTCTCTCTCTCTCTCTCAGGGTGGCTTCACGGAAAAAATGAGAGATAATTCACTGCCTCATTCACACTCCCACTGTTGAGTCAGGGAGGAGGAGGAAGACGAAGAAGAAGACTTCCACATTTCAAGTCACTGAATATACCTTTATATACCCTTCCATTTCAACACCTCCACCTCCCTCATCCCCCTCCCTAGCACTTTCTAGGCCCTCCTCCATCCCTCCCTCCCTTAGTCTCCCATTCTTCCCACATGACCAAGTCCCCTGAAAGAAGCATTCTGCTCCACCTTTTCTGTGCTTCTGTTATGCTGTACTGCTGTCACTGAAAGGAAAGGAAAGGAAAAGCTTCTTTCTCTCTGATGTGTCAAAGAGTTGATTTCAAATGAATGGATAAATAATGAAGATAAATATTTCTATCAAATGTTTAACTGTATTAATATTAAGGCCATATTCAATAGGGAGCTCTCATAACATAGAGAACTATTCCTCCATAATTCAAGTTATACTGTTCTATATATATGCATTGTCATGTTTGCTTATCAGTAAGGATCACCTTTAACAGTTTCAGACCAAGCTGTATATATATATATATATATATATATATATATATATATATATATATATATATATATATATATATATATATATATATATATATATATATATATATATATATATATATATTTATATATATATATATAGGATGACTCAAAATATGAAGTCAGAGAGACAAGGCTTGTGGGTCCGATGGTGTCTCTCCTGGTGTTCTGAAATTGCTCCCAATACAGAGGATATATATAATAATCACTCTTGCTGTACTCTCTCATACCATTTTTACTTTTTCTGCCTCAGATCATAGTTTGTGGCCCATTGCCAAAATGTGGTTGTTGGCCAATCTGCCAAGTATTGGGGACATTTTCAGATCATCGTCATGTGTCAGAACAGTGTCAAATAATCCTCTGAATTCTGTCTACATGCAGATGAGGAAGTGACTAAGAACTGCTGGATATTGTTCTCATTTTTTTTTTTTTTTGTTCTCTAGAATATAATATGTCTTTCGGCTTCTTTTGTGTTGCTTTGCAGGGGAAGAAAGTTCAGTAGTGGTCATTCATGAAGGTTCTGCTGAAATGTTTATACACTATATAAGGCTTCTTCTTCTTCCTCTTCATTCAGCTGCATTTCAAGTTCCACTTGTAAAAGGGACAATGTTCAAAATGTTATACAACATGATGTTTTTTCTTTATTGTTCTGCTTTGACATGTTTTTATGACTCTTCAGATTTATTTGTTTATCTTTTATGTCCTTTTCTTGGACCATATTTGAGATCCTGTTGCATTTTTATAACTATAATATTGCAGTCGATAGACTTACCTATATATCTGTCTGTCTATCTATCTATCTATATGCAAATCCTGAAATGCCAAGGATGCTTTTGTCATGGTTTGGTGAATGTTTGAGCTTTGCTATTTAAATAAACTGAATGCTTACACTGCGTGTTTTATTAGCCATGTTATGCATAGATAATTAAGTAGTTTTGGTAACAAGGTTTCATACTGGAAATGGGAAACTATTTGATTTTTGAGGATAAAAATATAATTTCAACCTTATCATAATCTTGTGATCAGCATTTTGGTAATGCTTCAAATGCATACAACTTATGATACTGAATGTATACATAAATATACTGTATCTACAAACATGGAAAACAAGAAAAATGCAGCAGAAGAAAGTCATTCAAAATAATTCAGTGATTAATTCAACAGAACCACGAATGGAGGAGTTGATGAGAATGCAATCAAAAGGCAAAGTTAGTCAGTCAGTCAAAAGATTCAACTTGCAGAAAGTTTGATCAACTTGTCAAGAGAACAAGTATACTACCAAAATTATTTCTTGATAAAAATGCAGTGGTGAGTGAGTGAGTGAGTCAGACTGTTGACCTCCCAAAAGCACAACTGAAACAGAAGAGGCAATCAATCAATGAATATTGGGGAAGTGGAAATGTGTTTTGAGCCTCAGATGATGACATTCTCCTTAGTTTCTTCGGATGAGATCGACTGAATGCTGGAATGAATGGACGTCTCTATGAACACCTTATCAGAAACATTATTTTTTGAAGGGGAAGGCAAACCGATAATATATCGATGGCAAGAGGAGAAATGAAACTTTGATGAGATGAAACAAGAGAAAGACTTTCATGTCTAATTAACTTGGATAATAATTATGGGTAGAGTTATACTGCTGTCGTCCTCCTCCTCCACCTTTGGGAGAGAGAGGGAGAGAGACTGTCTGGGACTTTCTCCTCAGCAGACTCTAATAAAATAAAGCCCATGTATGACCTTTCTATACATTTTAACAGAGGCAACAAGGGTATAGGACTTGAGAAGGTAGGAGGAGGAGGAGGAGGCCTATTATTCAAACAAAGAACTTTCTGAGATACAACTGGGGAAAAGTCAGGAAAAAGTCCCCAAGCACTGGAGTCACACAACTCAGATTCAGTTGTGAAAATGGAAAGAACTGGAAGGAACTGATCAAAGGCACACAGAAAATAAACTAACACAAACCAGAAGGAGGAGGAGGAGGAGGAGGAGGAGGAGGAGGAGGAGGATGAGGAGAGAGCTGTTTCAGAGCCAAACACCTGCTGCTGCTGCTACTACTTCTTGGGGCCAGTGACAGGAAGGAAGGAAGGAAGGAAGGAAGGAAGGAAGGAAGAGGTCCAGTGTGGTACCAGATGTGTTTAGAGCAGAGGACAAATCCCGAGGAGCTCTTCTGGTGAGTTTCACAGCCACATTTCTTCTTTGTTTCTTGTTCTGTAGAACAAATGTATAAATAAACTGTAGGGTTAAGTCTGTCTCATGAAATATGCAAATACTGGAAGACCCAGAGAGGGTCAAAGGCCCTGAGTATGGTCTCAGAACTGACCAAAAATATGCAAAGCCTTCACAGTACATTTATATATATATATATATATATATATATATATATATATATATATATATATATATATATATATATATATATATATATATATATATATATATAAAGATAAAATCCACGAAGGAAACGGAAACACTGGAGTGCTGCGAGGCCTTTCGACACTAGTCCTTTACTTAGCAGAGTCTGCTAAGTAAAGGACTAGTGTCGAAAGGCCTCGCAGCACTCCAGTGTTTCCGTTTCCTTCGTGGATTCTGCTAAGTAAAGGACTAGTGTCGAAAGGCCTCGCAGCACTCCAGTGTTTCCGTTTCCTTCGTGGATTTTATCTTTATTTATATATTCATCACGTTCCATATTTTCGTGATTCAGTTATACACACACACACACACACACACACACATATATATATATATATATATATATATATATATATATATATATATATATATATATATATATATATATATATATATATATATATATATATAGTCCAACAGCAGAGGTGCAGCTCTCGAAATGATGGTCGTAGGCGTCCAGGGAAAGGCACTCGATACAGTTGACAGTTTATTGCTAATGCCGACGTTTCATAACTACGTTGTTGCATTTTCAAGGTTGCAATACAGCAAGTTGACTATCAATAATTATTCATAAAAACATTTCTTATAACAACTAATCAAAAACACTACAGAATCATCTCATTTAAAATGTTAATTCTTTTAAAAAAAAACATGAGGGACACCTTGTTTCAATAGTTTTGTTTTAGCTCCCGTCTGGTAGGTCCTTCTTTTAGTGTCATGGTGTCTCTGATTTTTTTTTTTAAAGGATTAACATTTTAAATGAAATAATACTGTAGTGCTTTTAATTAGTTGTTATAAGAAATGTTTCTGTTAATAATTATTGAGAGTCAACTTGCTGTATTCCAGCCTTGAAGATGCAACAATGTAGTTGTGAAACGTCGGCATTAGCAATAAACTATCAGTTGTATTGAGTGCCTTTCCCTGGACGCCTACGAGTATATATTCATACATATACATATATACATATATATATATATATATATATATATATATATATATATATATATATATATATATATATATATATATATATATATATTATGTATGTATATATATACATATATGTATAGGCCTTGATCTCAGACAGAGCAAAAAAAAAAACACAAAAAAAAAAAAATCACTCAAAGACGATAACGAAAAACACACGAAGCAAACTCTTAAGTATTTTCAACAAAATGCCCTTGAACCGAATCACTTCACAAAGATAACTGGATAAGGTTTCTCAATAATGCTCGCCCAAAATGGCCCCTTTTGCACCATAGGCAAAGAGACACCTTCCAGGAGGAGGGAGGAAAACCTCCTCCTTCTCTTGAGCCCTGAAACAGTCAAGAAGAAGCTCAGTTCGTTTCCTTACCGGAGGAGGAAGTCAGCAGCCCGAAGGTCCTGAGCCCTTCTAAGGAAGGGCAACAGGGGAGTCGTGGCATGAAGAGGCGAATAGGCAGCGCCCTCCACAACACTCAGCAAGGAAGGAAGGAAGGAAGGGCTTGTGTCCAAGGCCCAGGAAAACACAGGGGTCGAAGGTGCAGCCACGTCTTTGGGCAGAGAGGGACGCTTCCAACCACTGTTGCCAAAGCGCGGAGGGAGAAACGACCAAAAGTGCGGAGAGAGAGAGAGAGAGAGAGAGAGAGAGAGAGAGAGAGAGAGAGAGAGAGAGAGAGAGAGAGAGAGATTGGAGGGGGTCACTGAATGCAGAGCTGAGGAGGTCTGCACTCCTCAGGTATGCCGAGCTTTAGGTCCGCATACATATTTATGTTTTTAAAACGTTTTTCCATTGATAAAAACTAATGAAAGTTATAACTCTGTTTCATAAACACATTACACATCTTTACTACATTTGAAAATACTAATAGTTTTGAAAAACGAACCATTTTCACTATAATAGTCTCAAGTGTTTACCGCCAATATCAGATACGTAGCCCAAATGTGAAATCCTACAATGCATTCATTCTTAGGTCCAGCAATCTTCAATTTGCCTTCGTAATTATTAAAGTTTGGTTAATTTGTGAATTAATCTTAGGGTGAAGACTGACTTACATTATTTTAAACTTAGTCATGTTTAATGAGTTTTTTTTTTTGTTTACAAAACAACTGCAAATCTGTATTAGGCAATTGCATTAGTTGAAGTGATTCAACTGATTATAACATTACTTCGCGACTCTACACCAGCAAGGAATAACCCGAATTCTAAAGAGGGTCTCAGGTACCCCAGCAGTTCGGAGGACCTCTGAGGCCTCCCAAGTAACAGCAGAACTGAAACACCGGACGTATTTCTGTACCCGAGGAAAGATAAGCTTCCTCTTGCTGGAGGTGCCTTGAAAAAAAGGTAAAGAAACCACAAGTGGACTTTATGGTAATGATGCTTCATGTTTTCTTGTAATGCGGTGGGGGGATTCAGATACTGGAGAAGGAAGGAAGGACCAAGCGCCAGAGACAAAGGCCCATGAAAATACAGCAAATGATTTGTTTTGCTAAACCATCTGCACAAATGAGCAGTAGATGGGTGGGGGTTGTTGGGGGGGGGGTGTGAAGAATGGTCGCCAAGATACGTAGCTGAAATGTCTCTTGGGCGTCGAATGATTGAGAGTCCCACCAGACAGTCAGGGAGAATGGACGGTGCAAGTTTCAGTCCTTCCCTTCGGGAATCGAAGTATTTGTAATATTTCATTATCACTATTCCTCATTTTTTCCGTCCTCGGGGCTAAGGTGAAAAGAACATTTTGTGCATAAGCATCGCTCTTCCGTTGAGGAATTGCCTGTGAAGTGTGGTTCCTATTGTTGTTCTACACCAACCTTTTGTTTTATTGCAAAAGGTTGCCCCCTAATCATGACTGAATTCTCACGAAATTGATGACGTCTGTTTCCGCTCTCTTCTCTTCTTTTCTCTTCTCTCTCTCTCTCTTCTCTTCTCTTCTCCCATTCCAAGCTTTGAACTTCTATCGATCTTTCTAATCATAAAACCCCATTATTCTCCCCTCGACATCTCCAGCACCTTCATCACTATCATCATCATCATCGTCACTATCACCACAGGCCCTTCAACCCCACAACCATTCCTCTCTCTCTCTCTCTCTCTCTCTCTCTCTCTCTCTCTCTCTCTCTCTCTCTCTCTCCTCCCGATGCTGAATTAATGTACACTTCTATTCCTTCCTTCCTTCCCTGACTTCCTGCTGGGACTTCTCCAAGCAACCTCTGAAGTCGTTTCCCCGATCCTCACCAAATGCTATGGTTCCCCTGCAAGCCACGTCAAGAGAATGACATCGTTTCAAATCAAGTGGTGTCCTCTTCTCGATGACTCATCTTTCGGAAAGACAATAATGAATCTCAACTTCTGTAAGTGATTCGTTCTCAAAGTGACACCAATTAATCTTTAACATCCCTTGGAAGGAGGGAAAAAGGGCTCCATCTCTCCACGTTCCCTCCCCGGCCACATTCAGCTCATTTACTTTAGGCGGTGGTCTGATCAGTCTCGCAGGAAAATAACCTCCTCTTATTCTCCCTAAGCTTTCTCTCTCTCTCTCTCTCTCTCTCTCTCTCTCTCTCTCTCTCTCTCCCCACCTGCCACTCTTAATGTTTAACATTTCATCAGAGGCTGCAACATGTCGTTTTCTACTCATAATCTCGAAGCGTCCAAAATATGATTACAAGATTCTCTCTCTCTCTCTCTCTCTCTCTCTCTCTCCTCTCTCTCTCTCTCTCTCTCTCTCTCTCTCTCTTCTCTCTCTCTCTCTCGCACAGTCAGTCTTCCAGAATTCTTCACACCGTAGCTGATTCATTAACGACGCGTCCGATCCCTCCACCAACTGTGTCACTTTCATCTCTCTCTCATCTCCCCTACAGGTGAAGCTTCCTCTTTCATCCCATCTAGGCTACACAAAAGTCTAACCCTACTGGGCTATTACATATATATTCAAGAAAGCAAGTGTCTACTCACCCCACTTCGGGGCAAACCCTGGAAAAGCTTCCATTATTCCCAGACCCAACACAACGAGAAACATGAAGAAAAACGCTCCAAAGTTTCCTGACCCATGGGGACGGGGTTAGGGGTAGGGTGTTAAGGCTAAGGGATGTGGGGGGGGGGGAATGGGGGGAGAAGAGACGCAGAGAGAATGACACAGACTCACGAAAATGAACTCCTCCCTCCAATCAACGGCTCCCCCCCCGCCCCCCGCCCTGGATTCCGATTCAGTCTTAGCAGTGATGAACTGAGGGCAGAGTTTCATAACGGTCTTGTTCCAGGATCCTGAAATGTTCCTTGGGTTGTTAGCAAGAGAGAGAGAGAGAGAGAGAGAGAGAGAGAGAGAGAGAGAATAGTTGCTGTTGGGACCCAGAGCATTATCGTCTTCAGAATGAATCTTCACAAGACACACAGACAGACAGAGACTTGTGTGGGTCATTTCTTGCATTAAACGACTCCAAACCAAATCACTGAAGCAGCATTCAGCATAAAAATATACTGTGGAAATATATTGCTGCTCAACATAAATATTAAGATCACTTTAAATACTCTCATTTTTACGGCGGGGGATGTGGGCGGGGGCGCCCTTGACAGTCATGTCCTTCGATTTTTAAGTCATGTTTCTTTTCTGGTCACCACTCTACAATTTATCGTCCTAAATAACCATGAGATTGGAATTCCAGTTTGCAATAACAACAGTAATAATAATAATAATAATAATAATAATAATAATAATAATAATAATAATAATAATAATAATAATAATAATAATAATAATGTAATTATAAAAATTAATAAGCAAACCTCTACTTCATTTAGTCTATAAATACCATGCAAAATTTGTTACATACTTTAACAGAAAAACGCGGCTGAAAACACAACATTCACGTGTGGTTTAGATTCCTGTACAAAACCTGACTCCTGACCAAAAAAAAAAAAAAATCTTCATTATCTGCCGATCATTCATGCAGTAGAGCAACGGCGAGCGCACTCTAAAATTTACTCCCTCATTCAGCTGGTAAATCGATATTGATATTGATAACCAGGTCCCACTGAAAATATTATAGCAGAAGATATAACAAAGACGGTTTCAAAGTGCCCCTGATGAAGAAGAAGACAAGGTACATTTTCCCAGTGATGGAAACATCCTCCATAAACGCCAGTTTGAGAGAGAAAGGGGGAGAGAGAGAGAGAGAGAGAGGAGAGTTTGTGTGTGAGTATTATCAAGAACTGCTCGGCGAAACAGAGCCTCAAAGTAAACAAAAGCGACCCAGTCCTGCATTGGACAGTCCGTAGTCAGGCCGAATAAACAGAGCTTGATTATGTCGAGGCAGGAAGCGTCTATCACTGGCAGGAGGGAGGGGCATGCTATGCTATGCTATGCGACGCTTTTCAAAACCCGGGTCAAAAGCGAATGAAAATCGAGTTGGACAACGCGATAAAATCGTTGTGCATGACGCCATGATCTTACATTTTCTTCCACGAAGCTCATTCTACGTCAAGTCTGCTTATGCACTAATTCAAAAAGGTCATTAGATTCCGAGGTATTTGCAAAATGAAAAGGGAATGTCAGTATTTTTCTCCCGTTCCCCCAATCATGTTTTATCGTGTTTTTATGGTATGAATTCCCCCAAAACCCTCTACCAACTTATCCTTGCTTTTTTCATAGAAAGTTCCAAAACTGTTTCCAAAGATATTGTCACAGTGTTAATATAGATAAGTAAACATGAGTAAAGATGGAATGAAGTGTGGATGTTGATGATAATCCCGACAATCCTGTGAGGAATGATTAATGATGGCGGTATATAATGGTGTAGATGCAAAGTGTTCCCAAATATTCCCCAAAATTAATATTTTAACACATAGCTAATCAACACTAATCAACACAGAGTACGATAATATTAATCCCAACAGACTTGTGAACGATAATGAATGAAGATTACAGGTGAATAGTGCATAATATTATTCATGGATGGAAAGGCATGAAAAATGCATAATGAAAAAAAAAAAGTTTTACTCACCAAATCTGGCGAAGTTGCAAGAGTCCCTAGACAGGCTGAGGTCACCAGCAAGTGTTGGAAGCCACAGGCAGATATTTTTCCATGTTATTCCTCCAGGTGAGGGACTGATTGATTGATCTGTGGCTATTCAAACTGGCGTCACAACATCCAGGTAGGTGAGAGAGACTTCTGTTCCAACCAGCCTCTGCCTCTTATCAACAAGAGCTCTGGTGTGCCACCCACGAGAGCAGGCATTCCTCTTCACATTCGAAAACCGATCACATAATGGCGAATGTTAATCATCTTGTAGTATTTTAACTTTACCGCGGTGACATCAGCAGCTCTCCTCCTCCTGACCCCCGCCCATCATAGCGCTGCTGCCTTCTTCAGCAACGACACTGTCACCGAGAGTGACACAACAGGCTCATAATTATCACTGTCACTGAACAAGAAACACCATCCAAGAGAACCTGACCTTCGCCACAGAAGCCACCCTCACATATTTAACTTTTTGATTTTTCACACTATCCGGTTACGCCCCACTCTCCCCTCCGCCCACAAACACACACCTCCACAGAATCTACGTCGCCCACACTCAATAGTGGGGGAATACCGTCGCATCGCGCGAGTAACAACGACTAAATGTTGCGACAGGAAACAGCCATTTGTTGGCCGAGTTGGTTGAGCTTCAGACCGTCATTCGACGGGCCGGAGTTCGATTCCCGCCGCCGGCTGATGAAGAGTTAGAGGAATTTATTTCTGGTGATAGAAATTAATTTCTCGCTATAATGTGGTTCGGATTCCACAATAAGCTGTAGGTCCCGTTGCTAAGTAACCAATTGGTTCTTAGCCACGTAAAATAAGTGTAATCCTTCGGGCCAGCCCTAGGAGAGCTGTTAATCAGCTCAGTGGTCTGGTAAAACTAAGCTCTACTTACTTTTTGCGACAGGAAACGAGCCTGGCGAGCCACTGACTGGACTCAGTGCTGGATCGACACTTCGGCAGCCAGCTCAGGTAGACGACACTCACGGCGCATGCGCACTACAACACACACACACACACACACTCGGGGAGCCTCTCCTCTCTGAAGTTAGCGGGAAACTCTCTCTCTCTCTCTCTCTCTCTCTCTCTCTCTCTCTCTCTCTCTCTCTCTCTCTCTCTCTCTCTCTCGCTTAAGTGTTATGAATTAAAAGCGCTTGCTCTGCCGACCTTATATATCAATTATCATATTATTTTTCACTCTAATAAACATTGAAAGTAACTAACATGTTACTTAAAGAGCTGGCAAAAAAATAAATAGAACATTTTTTCTCCATTTTTATTTATTACTGTTTAATAATAAAGAAATGGTGTTCCTAGTTATAACCAAAGTCCTCTCCTTCCCTCATCAGTAACTAAAGAAGGCTGATTAATTAATAAGTAATAATGATCATCATAAATAATAATGTCCTTTGCAACATGCAACTCTGATGAATCATTTCTCCAGCAGCGCAATCTTCCATATTTATCAATATGAATGCCAGACATGATTTTGTTTAAGTTGATAAAACTGCCTCTATTGAAAGGTTTATTCCTGAATTCTAATGCAAATCATTTACCAGTGTCTTCATTAAGTTTGTATACCTATATATAAAAGTGTATATATATATTATATATATATATATATATATATATATATATTACTGGAGGATATATTAAAATAATTATTTTTGGTCTGATTATCTGAAAACGACAATAATGGGAAAAGTCTTAATATTCAGTGTTCCTCGATTAAGGTCAGTCCATCACACTGCTAAATGTGTTTATGCAAACGATTAAGCACAAGATGAAGTGGGAATGACATTACAATTTCAGGTTTTTAGGCTTCGGTACCTATTTGTAAACACACACACACACACATACCATACAGCCCTCAGAATACTTCCCTTCCCCTCAGACAGAGAGACAGAGAGAGAGAGAGAGAGAGAGAGAGAAGAGAGAGAGAGAGAAGAAGAAGCATGTATAGTTAAATGGTCCCAGGAACGCGGATTGATCTCAAGATGAAATCCTCGCTGATCAAACAACTGTCTGTGGAACACAACACAACACGGGACTGAAATGCACAGTTCTGCTGACGCTCATAAATAATAACGAATCATTCCTTCCAGTAGACAAGGAACACACTTTCACCCACTTCTTGCAATGATCGAAGGTACAAGAGAGAGGAGTTGGTGCATAATAATAATAATAATAATAATAATAATAATAATAATAATAATAAGTTAGTATGGTAGAAATAGCCCCTGCTGGACTTTCTACAAGATGAATAATGCTAATTCGGTCACTGAATTCTCAGCCGCAAATATTTCTGTGGGAATTCGTCACTGGGAATCGAAGACTGAAGTTGAGGTAGGATCCTCTGGAGGCTGTGGACACCTCAAACCTCCAGTGGTACAGAACCTCAGCCATGAAAGTTCATATTCGGGAATATTGATTTGAATAAGTGTCTCTGGCCATAAAATAAACAATACAGAAAGGTTACAGCTGCGTCCTTCATCGGTTTGGTTCAGTCGACAGTGTATCAATAAAAGATAGTCTGTCTGAAGTGTTCTTCCTCTTTCATGTAAATTCTGGGACTTGGGATTTTTTTGGTATGTGTGTACGCACACACACACGCATACACACATATGTATATATATATATATATATATATATATATATATATATATATAATATATATATATATATATATATATATATAGATATATATATGCCATTAAAAGCAAAGGAAGTATCCGCTATGTTAAGTCTAATTCACTGTAAATTGACAGTAACGGGAGTAGAGGAAAAAACCCCATATAGACTACACTTTTCTAACCCCGCCCCCGAAGGGGGCGTGGCAACCCCCCCTCTCCCCCCTCCTGATAAGCTCATGTATGTACGTGAGGCCTAAAAAGGGGCGGGGCAACGCCCCAAACCCCCAAAAGGGGGCGTGGCTACCCCCTCCCCCCTCCTGATAAGCTCATATACGTACATGAGGCCTAAAAAGGGGGTGTGGCCTCCCCAGACCCCAAATAGACTCCACTATTCTGGTGGGCGTGGCCACCCCCTGACCCCAAATCGACTCCAGTTGTATTATAAGCTCATGTACGTACATGAGCTCATATTAGGGGGGCGTGGCCACCCCTGACCCCAAATGGACTCCGCATGTCTTATAAGCTCATGTACGTACATGAACTAATATATGTACATGGGGTGCAAAAGGGGGTGTTGCCACCCCTGACTCCACTTGTCTTATAAGCTCATGTACGTACTTGAGGTCGAAAAGGGGAGTGGGTGCGTGGCCACCTGTAACTCTACGGGAATGAAACCACTTTTCTGCACCCCCCGTGACGTCACGCAACTCTACGGGAATAAAACCACCAATTCAACCCCTGACCCCAAATTGACTCCACTTTTTGGGGGCGTGGCCACCTGTAACTCTACGGGAATAAAACCAACATTTCAAACCCCGACCCCAACCTGGCTCCACTTTGCCGCACCCCCCGTGACGTCACGTAACTCTACGAGAATAAAACCACCAATTCAACACCTGACCCCAAATTGACTCCACTTTTTGGGGGCGTGGCCACCTGTAACTCTACGGGAATAAAACCAACATTTCAACCCCCCGACCCCAACCTGGCTCCACATTGCCACACCCCCTGTGACGTCACGTAACTCTACGGGAATAAAACCACCAATTCAACCCCTGACCCCAAATTGACTCCACTTTTTGGGGGCGTGGCCACCTGTAACTCTACGGGAATAAAACCAACATTTCAACCCCCCCAACCCCAACCTGGCTCCACTTTGCCGCACCCCCCGTGACGTCACGTAACTCTACGGGAATAAAACCACCAATTCAACCCCTGACCCCAAATTGACTCCACCACTTTTCTACCTCCTGTGACGTCACGTAACTCTACGGGAATAAAACCACCCCACCCCAACCCCAAATAGACTCAGTTCACTGCTTTTTGCGACTCATGTCCCCTTTAATTGTTTTCAACGTAACCGGGACATTTACCTCCTCCTCCTCCTCATATAAAATCTCTAAATTAATATATGCACATCGCGAATGTAGCCTCTATCAACTTCTCTCTCTCTCTCTCTCTCTCTCTCTCTCTCTCTCTCTCTCTCCCAGCCGTTACATTTTGTTTTATATATATATATATATATATATATATATATATATATATATATATATATATATATATATATATATATGCACACACACAGCTGCTTAGATATTCGGAGTATCATGATAAAAGGATATTTGGCGACTGACTTCAACTTCATGTGAGACATATATTTATCAATTTGATATCTCCCCCGATAACCGACACACGGATGAAACCTGACCTTATCGCCATATTTGCCAAGCTGACTTCACCCTCACGTGAAATTTTATCTATCATAGAATTTGAGTCATAATCTCCATACACTACACAAGTTTAAAGGCACTCACTTCAATTTGTTTATTTATTAATACCGAGTTTGAAAGAGGTTAAATGAAAACTCAAATGACAGACGGAATTTCAGTTTTGTTTATTTATTTATACCGAGTTTGAAAGAGGTTAAATGAAAAATCAAATGACAGACGGAATTGTTATTTTATATTTGTAACCAATGCTAAATACAGGGGAATGAATTAATATTCCATACAAATACATACATTAGAAAAAAAACTGTATATACAAACACGAACGCGATAATATACGCATTCGCTTTTCCAAAAACAATACTTCAAGGAAACACACGGCTACTAAATATTTTCTAACCTGTTCCTTCACATCACAGCCTCAGTATATGCCACATACATCTACTCCAGCACTTTCCCGACCGTTTATCAAAGACGACGTTTCATCTAACACCTCAAAGCTTTTAAATTTAGCTAACAAGTTTTTCATATATAAATCTTCCACGCACCTTTCCTCCAACAGGGATAAATTCTTTTTCATTATAGCCACGCAACATATTTTACCAATTTTGCTCATTTCATCACTGAATGTAGCTAACACAGGTAAATATTGATTCAACCAAGTCGTATTAACACGCCCGCTTTGACCGATGCCAGCGGGAAAGATAACATACTTGACATAGTCATACGATGATTTAGATAATTCTTCCTTCAATTTCTTGACCGAAGAAAAAAAGTGGTTGAATCTCATCTGCTTACTATCTCTGGCCAAACGATCGGCATGATCTTCATCTTTGGAATAAGCCACGCTCTTTTGTGCGTATTCGTTCTCTTCAATGGGGGCGCCGATACCGTATTGTGTTAATAAGGTAGCTATGGTAGGGAGATCAACTTCATCGTTGCATTCCCAAGATGTGATATTTTCAGGTCTTTTCACAATGGCGGAACCTTCAATACCCCTATCACGAGGACATACATATGATGCACCAGTGCGAGAATATCGAAAACCTGCCAACTCGGCATACGGATAAGCACGAATGACGTCTGCCACCACACCGTAATTCCTGCATGTGACACAATTAGTGGCCACTACTAAACACGTGTTCCGCTTCCTGAACTTATTTTCGGACAAGTTCCCGAAAACTAACTTGCACGAGGAGGTTGATGAAGCCATGGCGAGAGTCCACGTCTTGATGTGACAATCCTTCAAGAGATAATGAGCTTCCCGAGCTCCCTGCCTTTATCACAATCACCGATTACAAACCAGTTGTGACGAAGCATCAATTCTCTCTCCCTCCCAGCCATGATTCACACACACACACGAATAAACAAGTCTTATCATTCCCTCACGCCAAAGGTCATCCACACATATGACTCATTTTATCAAAATCAGTATCACTCCCAGCCATGATTCAAGCTCACACGAATAAACAAGTCTTATCATTCCCTCATGCCAAAGTCATCCACACATATGACTGATTTTATCAAAATCAGTATCACGTGACTAAACAGCTCCGGCATCATTGTTCCTAAAATGTTAATAAGCCACCCACGCATCCACCATGCTTCTGTTTCGTTTCTTCCTCACAATCGCCATCTTGTTTTTCCCTCCCCCTCCTCCTCCTCCTCCTCCTCCTCCTCCTCCTCCTCCTCCTCCTCCCTTTTTCCCCATATTTCGCCACGTTTCGATTTGTTTTTTAATGGCTATATTCTTTAACATCCAATCTTTAACCCCGGCCATTTCTATGAAGTAGTGATAATTCGAAATATTATCAACGTGGGTTTTTTTATTCCCTTGAAATTCTCGAGCTATATCTAAAATATTATAACCTGCGAGTGGATGAGTTAAATCTCCTTCTTCATTCCATTCAACCGTGTTAGAACCTTGTAAGTGCTTAACAAAAGCCGTAACGTATGACTTTTGAGGTTCTTTAAAAAATATTGGAATAATACCTGTTAAATCGGGATTGCTTTTTTTGCGAGTCATGTCCCCTTTAATTGTTTTCAACGTAATCGGGGCGTTTAACACCTCCCCTCCAGTCACTGCACCTACACTTTCTATAGGAGGAGGAGGAGGAGGAAGAGGAGGTCCCGTGAGCGATATAGCTGGCACAGACAGTTTTTGGATATTAAGAGGGACGTGTCCGCTACTACTAACAGCTGTCGTATCCAACTTGCCAGTACCCTCCAAGTTATTAATATCACCATCACAAACCTCTTTTCTATTCATTAACCTCTCGTAGGTAATGGCAGGGATAACGTAAAACTCCTTCATTTTCAATTAAAAAGACTTCCTACCAAACTCGCTGCAATAGGCAATAACGCTGATAGAATAGCCCCCCCTTTACGACTTTTCAGTATATTTTTCTTCTTAGATATGGACGTTGTTTTCAAGGACACAAGATGAATTTCTCGTCTACAATTTCTTAAGTGTTTAATAAACTTCTTATCTTGAGTTAGATTACCACAAAGAAAATTTCTAAAAATTTCCGAGAGCGTAGCCACCAAACCACCGTTTAAGATGGGAATGACTTTACTTCTTTCACTGGGTGATAAACCAGAGATGAATAAAATAAAGTTTTTATTTTTACGTATTAAAGGCTGCTTACGGTTCATATCCGTTCAATTTGAGATTCATCAACCCAGGAATTGAATTGTCTCGGATAACCTTTCCAATGAACGTAATATTGATTTTTATTATTTTTCTTCCTCCTTCTCAGAATAGTGATATACGTTTCTGGTAGATTTGTGGGAATTAATTCTTCATGATAAAATGCACCCTTTATTTCTTCACCCGCTAAATCTTCCAAGAAGTATACGACTGGATTTTGCGATGTATCCACTTTTCGGATTTTAAAAATTTCTAGAGTATTTTGAATTGTGTATCCCCTCCTAAAAATTGCGTTCCGACGCTCATCGGCAATGCGTACAACGTCTCCAACATTCAAGAGCGAAATGGTGGGAGGATTAACGAGAACAGCCTTTTTATACATACTCGAGAATTGACGTTCAATGTCATCTCTAGCCGTTAATGCACGAACCTCTTGCGGGGTGCGACCCAAACTCCTATGGGGGTTGTGGTTGTAACTCTGAACAATGTCACGCAAGACGTTAATGTATTTTAAGGTATTCTTATGTGTGAGATATCTATATATCCGACTTTTAATAGTCCTTATGGCTCTTTCAGCTATAGAGGATTTGATTTCTCTCGAATAAACGCTATATAATTTTATATTTTTACTATCTAAATATTCTCTGACATGTTTGTTATAATATTCTCTACCCTCATCACTATTCAAACGTGAAATTCCAGAAAATTCGGTAGATTCGATAACCTTCTTCAAGGCGCGACGCATGGTAACACCATCCTTCTTTTTCAAGGGAACAATTTGAAGATATCTGGAAAACACGTCAATAAAGACCAGCAAATATTTAAACCCATTATTATACCGAGCTAATTTGGACATATCGGCTAAATCGGTGCTCGCTATTACTCGCGGTTTGGGTGACATGATTTTTCTTCTGGGGAATTTTTTTCGAGTGATTTTATGCAGTGTGTAAGACTTTTGTCCACGCAAGAATTCTTTAACATTTTCACGTGTAATTTGGCTATCCAGATTCTTCGCTACCCTGAATAAAGAGTCCACCCCGCTGAAACTACCCACACCCCGTGCATCTTCGTACAAAGTTTTTAGCAGTTTTATCCGTTCTTTATCCATATTGGTAAGCTATTTGATATTCCGTTTCACCCAGAATATTAGTTCGGAGCTGTAACAGTTCAGGTGTTGACGGAGCGAAGTCTACTAACAAATAACCGTAGCGGTTACGTGATAGGGCCTTTTTATATATGTCCGAAAAGGCTGAAGCTTTTTGACGGCCGAATAACTGCCGACCTAGAGTTTCAATTTGACTAAAATCACGATTTTTCATTAGAATATAATGTGAACAATTCAGGCTTATACTTCTACTAAACTTGCCCGAATGAAACATATTCTGCGTTATGAATATAACTGAAATAGATGAATGACGTCCCGCTGTGAAGGCGTTAGTGACAAATTTATTATCACTAGCCTCGAGGAAACAATCGTCGAGTATGAATAATAAACCTTTATTAACCTCTGTCTCCCCCTTTTCAGCGTAATCAAAGGGATTTAAAATTTCTTTGGATACTTTAACTTTGGGACCTATTGAGGGATGCATTTCGAGGGGGTGTTCAGATACCCCGCAATATAAAATGTATTGGAAACGCGTTTCATAGAGTTCAATGATTTTTTGACAAAGGACGGACTTGCCACTGTTACTAAACCCCGCGATGATAATACGAGCGGGATTAGCGAACGGGTCTAACAACTGCCCAGGGAAGGGACCTGCCGCAGCCATGATGTTAGCGCTTTCAAGACTAAAGTTGTATACTTTACACGCTCCTTTTATATACAAGCCTTAATAATAATAATTAGGGTGAATGGAAGTTGACGGCAATAATATTTGTTTAATTTCCATAATGAAACATATACAGGTTTTTCCTACAATATCAAAATACAATGTACAGTAAAAATGCAACCTATAATAAAAATACAATTTAATAATTTAAAAATATAAAAAACCAACTGTGTATATGAATATATTATATACAATATAATATATTAAAATATATGAATATAGGATAAAATATATAGTAAAATATACAAACTATGACACCCGGTCAAGGTGTGATACGCCTCCTTTTAACTGGAGGAGAGGGTGAAACCATTTCCTGTCGAGGAGAAGTCAAAGACGCCGAAGAGAGAGAGGAATTAACATTGTATATTTTACTATTCTCTCTTCGACGTTTTGAACATCCTTTCACCCGCGGGAAATGATGTGATGGATGTAGGGTCGGAGGAATTCTCGAGGTGCTAGGAGCGGGAGCGGGAATATTTAAAATTGGAGAGATTGCCGCTACTGCTGGCACCGCCACTGCCCTCTCTATCTCCTCCTCCTCCTCCCCCCCCTCCCCCGCCAATGTCTGAATGTCCATACGCCAACGATTTATAAGGTGTCACATAATATCTCTTGTCCTCTAAAGGACAGAGAGATACCTTTCGCTGGCTCGTATGACACATCGTACCTCCTACTCTTTGCAAATTGTGCACACGAGTATAAGTAATCTCATTCTTTTCGATTACAGCTCGATACTGGTCATGCGGAATGGTCTTTTGCCGGCACCTTTGTACTCCTTTCAAGGTGTTACTACGACTAGTTTCCGTCAGATACGAATAAACTTTAGGTTTAACGCCGATAAACTCCCTCATGAGTTCAGCTCCCGTTTCAACCTTGACTAACCCTAGTATCCCCTTACGTGACTCATCATACAATTCGTGAGTTTTGGGGAAATTACTCAAATCCATGTAGGGTTTGAGCACACCCTTCAGTTCTCGATTGAGGTTATCAGTCGCGAGGGAAAAGATCAAGCTGTCAGTGTCGGTATAAAGGAGCTGAACTCGGTGTCCATACTGCTTTCGAAGAACGTCGTAATAGAACTGATACACCATATCCTTCGCCATGTCTAGTATACTGAAACCGATATAAATCGGGGATTCAGCCATAACAGACTCTTTGCAATGGTTCACAATGTACCTGTCATTACCCAGTTTTTCCAAAGATTTGTACGTGTGTTTGGATACATTCCTGAGGAGAGAGGCTTCACCGGTGGTGACGACAGTTCGGGTAGAATAATTCAATGAATTTTTAATAGTGACACCGAAAAGACCATTCATTATGATTTTGATGGTGTTCCTCTTGTCCGGATCGGTCTCTTTAGCACGCCTTTCGGCATTCTCCAGAATATATTCCCTCAAATAAAAATCCTGTTTGAATTTGTACACTTTCCTTATTACATCAACTTCGAGACCGAGTCTTATCAATGTTTGTAATAAGGGAAGACAGATCAAGTGATTACGCATGGGTAAATGCGTACCCGTCAACTTAACATTTTTCTTGGGTAGCTTCACCTTGAATTTATTCATTAGGTTTTTACTATAGGGCGACAGATCCTGGTGAATCACATTCATGTGATGAATGGCGAGAGGGAGATCGTCCGTCTGTAGAGCAACATCCCGTCTAACTGGTTTGGTATCGAGCAGGATGAAATAACCGTATTCACCCTGTGAATCAATGGCGGTAATATCGCTAGCGACAAAACTTTCTAATTCGGCAGGGCAAAGTTCAGTTATTTCACCCAAGGGCATTTTGTATTTACTCATAACTGTGGGATACAAACTGGTGAAATCAACGTATAATATATACGATTGAGGATCACCTACCCTAAAACTGGGATTTAACTCTGGATTATTAGCTACACATTGCCTTCGAACTAGACTACAAAAACCGCCGCGGATGTTTTTACAAATTAATTGATAGAGTTCACCATTGGAAATGAGGGGGAGACGAATTTTAGAGGAATACAGGAAAGCATCGAGCGAGAGAGAGGTAGAAGTCAGGTAACGGGCGGGGTCTAGTCCAAATTGCGCCATGGCAGCCTTCCTCCAAGCTAAATAAACGTCTGCTAATAATCCCACATCCATTAACAAATACAAAATGGTGTAATCTAGAAGATTGGCGCAATTAGCAGCGTTCCAAACCTTGACCACGTGTGCATAGTCCTCGCTGGAAAGGGTTTCCCCTGTAAGTTCCGAATCGAAACACTCTCGAGAAGGGATGCCAGGCTTTCGCAGGATATTGAAACCCGTCACATAATCATAAGGGTAGTACTGTTTACCCGTACCCAAAACTAAATCGAGACAATCCCGAGAATACTGGGTTAACAACTTACGTACGATTTCGAGGGAACCTTTCTGTTTGATATGACTCGAGGCGAGACTAGAAAGGGTCCCTCTAATCACGTTGTTGCTATCCACGAATCTCAGATTGCCTGATCTGGCTGAGTAAAATTTACTACCCTCGCGTTTCAGAATTTCAAAATCATGTTGAGCCCCCGCCTCTTTCAAGACCAGGGCGATGTCATATGACAAATTGTGTACGAACACTGTTAAAGTCGGCTCCTTAAATTGAATCTTCAAATTACACTGTTGACACAGTGCACACAGAAAGTTATCCCGTGCCACAGAATGAGCGTGATGTCGCATTTTCGTGACTCCAGCCTTGAATTCGACGTTGCAGCCTTCGCAATGAGTGCTCGCTTCAAACTTACGGGTGGATTCAGGAGTCATATGTAAAGGATACGCACGCAATCGTTCGCGCAATAACGCCCAGTCCCGGTTCATGTTCTGCAAACAATCATCAACGCATTTCTCTCCGTGACTTAGTCTATGGGTACAATATTCCCCCGTTCTACCGTCAACGATCACGTAGCAGTAAGCGAAAGATTTCTGCCGAGATACTATTCTCGGATCGTCCTCTCCGGTCTTCGGTTGAATATTATACGCTTTAAAATCCAGGAAAGCCATGTGTGAGATTGGCTGCAGAGCTTTAACTTTAGTAAACTGTTTAAATTGACCAGGTTATGGGTATTCGACAGTGGTTCGAGCGGTACAGGCCTGTGTGCCTCGCGGATGGTGGGACTATTAAACAAAGTCAAACAATTGTAACACATACCACCCACGTGCTCAATCCCCCGCCCCTGCTTGAATCCGTGTCGGAACTTCTTCACGAATGCCAACATATCCTTAATCAACGCAACGTGGTCGTCAGTGATTAATAACAACGTGACCAAATGACGGCTTTGGGGGTTACCACCTTTCCTCGCCAGATGTACCGTCCAATGTTTTTTCCGCTGTTTCCCCCCCATGCCTAATTCACATAATTTATACAGATATATGTTGAGGTTATTCCCCTTTTCTAATGTTTTGAAAGAGTCATGGGTCAACGGCATATCTGCAGGCGAGTGTTTGATATTAAATTGCCCCCTCCCCATCCTCCTCATTAAGACACGAGGCAGGTTGTTAATACGTGTGGGAGGGTTATCCCGGAGTACAACGTAAGCTTCTAATGCTGTAATAACACAGTTGTACCCGGACTGAATATTGATAACCTGATCACTACCACGGACTCCCTTGGGATACGCCTTGAAGTTATTAATATTCACTAACTCACGCCGCGTGATATGAAGTTCAACCCTGTCCAGCGAGGTCATACACCAACCCGAACCCTCAGTACGGTTGAGTCTTTCTTCCAAGTTATTAGGTATAAACTCAATAGCCTCCTCCAGGGAGTCATAGATCGAGTCAATCGTAGTGAGGATGGGTGGGGTACATAGATAAAAAGCATTTTTTTCATTCATGTCGCCTAGCATCCTCACACTGGTGATAATAACACACAAGTAGAGCATAGCCGAGCGAATACCTCTTTCAAGGAAGTTACTGAGCACATCTTCGCGTAATCGGGCTATGCTACTACTTAGCTTCATTGCCACGTCAATGTGTGACCCTACCGCAGCCGCATAATGAATGGTACTCACTACCTTGTTACCCTCCGTTCTTTCCCTCGCGAGTGCAGATCCCCCTCCACCAATGCGTGACGCTTCATTATTATTACTCCCCATCAAATCTTCATCTAATGGGAAGTCTTCAGCGAAGGGATCTGTAAAGATCGTGTTAATTAGCACCGGAGTGAACGTGTATTATAATAATAATAATAATAATAATAATAATAATAATAATAATAATAATAACTGCAAAAACAACAATGATAATATAATAATAATAATATTTTACATGGATCGGAGTGTGGTGAGGATGGTTCATCATGGCGGCTAGAGGCTTGGACATCTTCTTTAATGACGTGGCAATCTGTGAGATAACAAATTCATGAATACTGCATGACATAACATGAACGTGGAGGTTTTTATGTATAACATGAACGTGGAGGTTTTTATGTACACATATTATTTATAAACCCGATGCCCATTGTTAGTCATACAGTCTACATTCAACATGTGTAGCGATCACATCATATACGTGAATAGCAAAGCATGTATAAGTACATTTCCAGAAAATCGGGCGTGTAAATTTACCAATAGGTTAGCTGCCCCAATATCATTACCGAAAGAAGTGGAATATGAAGTGGGCCTAGTGGGAGTCATTCTCCCGAAATTATATTACGCTATTAAACCAGAAGACATTGATTTTACTATTCAATTTAACGTGATCTATAACGAGTCAGTTGGGAAACGCGTTTATACTTATATTTATAAGTCCATTTCGGGTTTGTTGGGTGGTGATATGAATGTCATGACTAGAGCGTTTAATACGGAAATTATTGAACAATTATCTGGATTTTACGGTGAGCATATTCGCGGAGTATCCGCAGGGACGGTTTATTCTCATGGAATGATGACACGAAGGTAATGAGCATTCCACATGTCGATGCAGGAGTGGCCAAAGTTGACATGATTGATTCAATTACGATTAAACTCAGTGCTAAAGCAGCTAATATGTTTGGTTTCAATGAAAAAGTCAGGTATTTAATATACAGTTCGGGTGCGTTGAGACCTCACCGCGGTAGAAATATATTCCATCAAGGCGTTGAATACGTTTACCTGTATTCGGGTATCGTTCAACCTACCATCTTGGGTGATAAAATGGTTAATCTCTTAGACTGTTTCACGTTAGGATGTGCATGTGATAAAGGTCCGCATAATGCCATTTATAAACCTTTAAATACCATTGACGTATTGGATTACATTACCATCGATGTCTCGGATCAGAACGGTGAAGAAATAATGTTTACTGAAAATGGGGTTGTATCATGCAGTCTGCATATAGGACCTAGATAAAACGCTATCGAACTTTTCTTATAAATACCATTCGTGACATATACCCATCGTAGTATTTAACCAACATGGCTGGTGAACACACCATATATTTGAGCAGTCTCGGCTGTTTAGACACGTATACCAAAAATACACCTTCGAAATTTGCCAATAGATTACCTACACCTATATTATTACCTAATGGGGTTGAATATGAAGTAGGTTTAGCTTCGATCATGTTCCCGGGGAGTTATTACGCTATATTATCCAAAGATGATTTATTCACTCTCGAATTTGTTACAGAGCGTCATAAACGTGATAGGCATACATATTTGTACAGACCGAGAATAGCGATGTTAGCGGGGGATATGAAAAGACTCGTGAGAGCTCTTAATAAGGACGTGCATGATTATTTGAAAGTTTATTACGGTGATAATTTCATAAATTATTTTAATAGTAACGGTATATTTCATTGGGATGAAGATTTAAGGAGAATTACTATGCCACGTATCAAGAGAGAGAAACTGAGACTGGGGGACGTTAAAAGTATATACGTAAAATTTAGTGGAAAAGCCGCGAAATTATTAGGTTTTCATATTAATACTGGTTATGAAATATATGGTGGGCGTGAATTGAATGAACACGTTTCCCTTGATTCTCTACCTGATAATTGTGGGGTAGATTATATATATGTGTATACGAATATAGTTCAACCGACGATTTTTGGTGGGAGACTAGTCAATATATTGGACTGTTTTACTTTAGCAAGTGGTAGAGGAAAAGGAATACATAATACAGTCTACAAATTGTTGAACACGAACATCTTGGATCAGATTTCTATTCTTATCACGGATCAAAATGGACACCTTTTACATTTCGCTAAAGACTCAAGCGTTACTTGCCTGCTCCGTATAAAACCTAGAGGAAAATTAGATGAATAGGTACGTATATAATTCGATGTTCACCCTTGGCATTCCTTATTCGTGATCGTAACACCCTCGAGTCAACTAGAACGTGTGAATCAAGCTCCACTTACATTGTTTGGGAATAGTATAAACAGTAAAATGAGAGTGTTATCAGGGGCGGCTCTAGGGTTTCCTGCGCCCTAGGCTAATATTTTAATTTGCGCCCTCAGGTCCACCAGCTAGGAGATCTGGGGTGAGCAGTAGTCAGTAGCTCCCCATTGGGTGACATTTCGGGATAGTTTAATTGTAAATCCAGCTACCAAATATTAAGTTGAAATGCATTATGCGCACACACACACACACACACACACACACACACACACACACACACACACACATATATATATATATATATATATATATATATATATATATATATATATATATATATATATATATATATAAAGTATAGTGTGTGTATGTGTGTGTGTATCAGGGCTGGTAATTACCCCCCCCCCCCCAAAAAAAAAGCCCACTTAAAAAACAAACACACGCTTGCAATTGGGTTTAATTTTTTTTCGAATTTTTTATTAGAAAAAATCAATTTTATGCTAACATTAGTAAAAGCTTTTCTGAAATAAAGCTTAGCTACTATCCTCAAATATAATCTGGTGAGAATCTGCTCAATAATATTGTACGGAATCAGTTAAAATGAGCTAAAGAGTATCATCGCTAAATCTTACTATCGCTTATCAGTATATCATACGAGTAATCATTTTCTGTCACCATAATACCTTAGGCAGGCAGCTAGGCCTATATCAAGTTACATGCACTAATATTAGCAAGAAAAATTATGTCGATGTTGTGATCTATCGGCTACCCTCCGACATCTATGCTGTGTAAGTTAAATCAGTGACCAAAAATTAGGCCTATTCCTATAGCAGATTCACTTAAGGTAGATTCTTGGGCCTATGAGACGTTTGTTTGGCAGCCTCTGATTGGCTGGTACTGGGAGGTATGCAGCTCGCTCACTGTTTCATTTTAATGTCTGTAGCTCAGAAAACTTGAAATATTTTTATATTTCTTCATTTATCTCACGTTTTACACAAGATAGGAAAGTTTTGGCCATACCATAGGATTCGGTATTAATTGTACAACTAAACCGTGATTTCCTGAAATCAGTAAGATAAAACACAAAAGAATTACAACGAGTAAAAGTGAAGAGAGAAGCATTTCATTCTTTATACCTGTTTTTACATATCGTCGGATTTTGCATCATTCATGCGATCAAGATAAAATAAAACTTGTGTTTTCACACAATAAATTCACCCTGAATACGGTGGTGCTTTCAGATTTTAGATGCGTGTGATATGTGAAGAGAAAATGAAGAATATATCGTATTATGTTGCATCCGTAATTGACTCAGTTTGAATAGTGCCGAGAGACGGTGGTCTGCAAACAGCGAGATCTTTGAGGCACCGTTGACAGTTGCCAATTAGTGATATGAGAAGTTTGCAGTTTCGACAATATTTACCGTATTATTATGTCATTAAATTTTCTGTACATAAATGCATAGAATTCCCATTGTGACTGTCGAACACTCTCACTCCAATATCATATATGTCCGTGTGTCTGAACATATCTGAGTAAGTGTAATTCCCGTAAATGTTCCCACACCCCTGCATCACTATATAGCGCATGTAGGATAATGAGACGAATCAGAAGACTTTTATAGCTTTATATATTTAAACAAAAAGAATGGAAATTCATACTGATGTATTATGTCATAAAACAAAATAAAATCATATACAGTAGGCTTACATTGACAGTGTCATTAGGCTATCTATATGAACAAAAAGCAAAGCAAATCTTACATATTTTGTTACGTCATTACCATTATTTAAAAAAAATTTAATGGAAAATCATACATATAGTCATGTCATTACCTATTGAAACAAAAAGAATGAAAAATTATACAGATGCATCCATTTGATTTTTCATTTTTCCTTATCAGATATGTCCATAGTCCAATCATACGGACATATATGATATTGGAGTGAAAGTGTTCGACATTCATAATGGGAATTCTATGCATTTGTTTACAGAAAATGTATAATGACATAATAATGCGGTAAATATTGTTGAAACTGCAAACTTCTCATATCGCTAATTGGCAACTGTCAACGGCACCTGGACCAGTGTTGCCAGATATGGGGATTTATCCCTATTTTTAGGGATTTTGGGTTGCTGATGGGGATATAGGGATTTAAAGTCTATTTAGAGCCAATTCTGGGGATAATTTGTCCCTAATGCTCGAGTATCTTAACATATGCCTAAAATGTATATATATTATTAAAAAAGATTCAAGAATTGAAAAGATTTTAAAACAGTTGTTTCAAATAAGATTAAATTTGTAGATGAAAATGGAAAATCCATGACAAACACAACAATAATAAAACGGTGTTACCATGACTCAGAAGTTTGGAACTTGACATATACACGTATGAAAGTCGTTAGTCTGTACAGTACATTCTGTGCGTCCACACTGTTAAACTGTTTTGGATATCGAATTTGTGCAACAGTTACAGTTTTTTTTATGGTATGTGTTCAGATTTTATATCTCAATTCTTATTTAGTTTTGGGTTATATTATTCGTGTCATTAATAATTGGAAGCATTGAAGGATTATGAATATTCAAGTTAAAGACAATGCCTGTTATATGAATAAGTTTGGCTTAAATTTGTTCGCTTGCAATTGTAGCTAATGGAATTTTTAGAAATTAGCTTTTTATGGTAAACATGTATGCTTTACCATTATGGAATAAAAAAAAAACCTTATGGTGTAGCCTAGGCCTAATATAAAACACTTGAAATCATTTCCAAAATCAACTTATTTTGCTATGTTGGCCAAATCAGTTTATATCATTTTATGGTAGTAGGCCTAATTGGAAAATGTATGTTCTTTAGGTAGCTGATCCGTGCACTAAAGTAGAAAGCAGTCAAGGATGGATGCGGATGACCCTGAAACTCCACCACGTGCAAAGAAAGTCAAATATACCCAACTTTATACTGAGAAATGGGAAGCAATGCCCATGTTTAAGGGGTGGTTAAAGCCAAGTGTTAAATAAAAAAATCGTGCTTATTGCAAGGCATGTGATTGCGAACTAAATGCTAAAAAATCTGAACTTGAGAGGCATGCCACATATCAGAAACATTTAAGAAATGTTGCATCTTCTCCAAAGCAGCCCCAGCCCCACTAACGTCAATGGCGTCAGTGTCTGGCCAGTCTACATTAGATGCAAATGTGAAAGAAGGGGAAATAAGATTAGCAGCTTTTGTGGTTGAGCATAACTTGCCTATAAATGTTATGACACATTTGCCACAGTTGATGCAGTCTGTGTGTAAAGATTCCAGCATCGCTAGGAAGATTGCCTCTAGTAGAACTAAAACAACCAAAGTAATTAAGAATGTAATTGGGAAATCAAGTAGACAAGATCTGAGTAATGTTATGAAAGAAAACAAATTTTCATTAATCATCGATGAGTCAACCGATCAGTCTTGCATTAAACATATGTGCATAGTTGCTCGTGTTAGGGTAGACAATAAGGTTATGGATGCATTTTTTGGGTTAGTTCCTATTGATGATGCTACTGCACAAAGCTTATATAATCATGTAGTGAAAGCGATGACCGATGTAGGTATTCCATATAAAGAAAATTTGATAGGTTTAGCAGCAGACGGGGCCAATGTAATGATGGGCAAGCACAATTCGCTGTCGTCTCGTCTAAAAGAAGATATTCCTACATTATTCATTTTAAAGTGTTTGTCATTCTTTCCATTTATGTGCATCTTACGCATGTTTAACTCTTCCAAGAAGTGTTGAAGGTTTGGCAAGAGATGTATATAATTATTTGTCATCGAGTCCAAAGCGCACATCAGAATTGAAGGAATTTCAAATCTTTGTAGTTATTAAACCACATACATTGCTTCACCCCAGCCAGACTAGGTGGCTATCACCTCATATGGTAGTGAGTCGGCTTGTAGAACAGTTTGAAGCCCTTATTCTTTTATTTCACAAATTGCTTTAATTTTCCAGTCGATAAGTTATTGATTAGTAAAATGAATTCCAGCCTCTATGTTGATGATTCTGACTAAAGATCATATTTTCATACGGTTACCTATTTCATATTCATTAATATGCTATTGATTCCCAGCCCGAGAAGAACCTTCAAAGAGTTCAGAGGTCTGGTTAAACAAATCATTTATAACTAACTAAATATGCTATTGACTTATGATGGCAAAATGCCAGTCTTTTTTTTTTTGTATCTTGAAAGAATTGTGTTAATTTTCAAGTTTTTATTTTTAACCAATTGGATATTTTTTTTCAATGGCAATGGCAATTCTGTTGTAGTTTTTCATAATATTGTAAATCCTTAAAGTATTAAGTCAATCATAAAATAATCATTAATGTAGGATTTTGCTTCATTTTTCCTGCAGTAACTTTTTTCTTTTATATACAAATTACAATATAAGATATATATATATATATATATATATATATATATATATATATATATATATATATATATGTGTGTGTGTGTGTGTGTGTGTGTGTGTGTGTGTGTGTGTGTGTGTGTGTGTGTGTGTGTGTTTGTGTGTCAGAATGGGGATAAATGAAAAAAAATATCCCCATTTTAAGGGATATTTCGGCTTGGGTCTCTGGCAACGCTGACCTGGACGCTCTTGCTGAGAAGACCAACAACGTCCAAAGGTGTCTCGCAGTCGCAGTCTGCAGACCACCGTCTCTCGGCACTATTCAAACTGAGTCAAGAACGGATGCAACATAATACGATATATTCTTCATTTTCTCTTCACATATCACACGCATCTAAAATCTGAAAGCACCACCGTATTCAGGGTGAATTTATTGTATGAAAACACAAGTTTTATTTTATCTTGATCGCATGAATGATGCAAAATCCGACGATATGTAAAAACAGGTATAAAGAATGAAATGCTTCTCTCTTCACTTTTACTCGTTGTAATTCTTTTGTGTTTTATCTTACTGATTTCAGGAAATCACGGTTTAGTTGTATAATTAATACCGAATCCTATGGTATGACCAAAACTTTCCTATCTTGTGTAAAACGTGAGATAAATGAAGAAATATAAAAATATTTCAAGTTTTCTGAGCTACAGACATTAAAATGAAACAGTGAGCGAGCTGCATACCTCCCAGTACCAGCCAATCAGAGGCCGCCAAACAAACGTCTCATAGGCTTGTTGTTGTATTGTATTAAGCCAACTCTTGTGTTGGCACGGGCCTTTCCCTTGTTTGGCCCGTAGGTGATCTGAAAATTTCAGAAGGTCATTTGTTATAGGAAATGTGAAAGAGATTTAGTAGTAGAGACAGTTGTGGATGGAGGAAGGATGATGGTTGTAGTGGGAGGGGGCCATCATGTCACGGATAGTAGTAGTTTGAAGATGTAAGGCCTTTGAAAGAAAAATAGAGAAACATTGCAGGTGGGGTTGTCCAACCCTTTAAACCCTAGAGTCCCTGCAGAGTATTCTTAGTGGTAGAGTAGTTTAGTTGGAATAAGACAGAGATGATGTGTATAGGGCCTTACGGTGAGGGGATGGGATGAGTTGAGGAGGATGATGGTGGTAGTTAAAGAGGGCCATCTTGGTTTGTTTGTAGTGGTAGTATGAAAGTACATGTTAAGTGAGTTGGTGGCCAGTGCCACTCTGAACACACTTAACATTACATTACTTAATTCAGCTGGAAAGTAGAAGGTGAGAATTTTGAGTATTCTCATTGCATTGTTCTATCTTGGTGGCGGTAAATTTACTAGCAGCTGGGCATGTGTGTCGATGTCCTCGACTATTGCCTTTGCAAGTGTTGCTGCTATTTTTGCTGCGTCTGGTGAGTTTACATCAGCTTGTACTTCGCCTCTGAGCAGTGCTGTCTCTCTGCATTCTAGCAGGTAGTGTAGGAGAGGCTGCTGTGTTTCTTCCTCACAGTGCTCACATGGTCTGACACTGGGGTTAACAATTTCCCAGCAGGCTTTGTATCCTAGCCTTAGTCTGTGAATACATACAGCTAGTTTTCTCGGTGTGTGCCTGTCTATGGGGGGAGGCACTAGGTCGGTTGCCCATTTGTACCATCTGGCAGTCGGGGAGTGATCTGTCCATGCCCGTAGGTCTTCCAGCATGTTTGCTTTCATGAGCGGTTTTATGGCATTTTTTATCTGTTGTAGTGCAGGTTGTATGTGGATCTGCACTCTGTCAATGTACCTTGTGCTCTTGGCTAGTTCATCCGCTTTATCGTTGCCTGGAATTCCTATGTGACTCGGTATCCAGTTCATAGTGACTGGTCTTCCTCTTTCGCTGTGCTGGTAGAGCAGTGACTTGATCCCAGCCAGCAAGGCCTTGTTCTCTTTAATTCTGATTTGTTGCAAGGCCTGCATGGAGGATTTGGAGTCAGTGTGGATGATGACGGGTCCTTCCTCATTCTCCAGAGAGTACAGTAGTGCCTGTCTTATCGCTACTAATTCTGTCTGCATTGTTGAGGCACAGTTTGATGTTCTCCAGCATGCTTGGAAATTGTTTGAATATACTGCTGCTCCAGTAGTTTTATTCTCTGGATCCACAGTGCCGTCGGTGTAGTATGTTTGGGCCCCCAGGATTTCAGTGTTCCTGATAGACTCGTAGGCTGCTGCTCTTAGTTCCTCTCTTGAGCAGTCTTCTTTTGCTCTGGGAAGGTGTGTGTAATGGAATTTTGCATAATCCTTTTTCCAGGGCGGGATATGTTGCACATCCTGCGCTGTGTCTGGTCTCATGTTCAGCATTGCCTCTGCCATATCTAACCTCTTGATGTTGTCACTTTGGTCTTTTCCGTAGGAGTTCGGGCTCCGAATCTCTGGATGTTTATTTAGTTCTCCCTTTGTTCTGGTCTTGGAGATTGAGTCTCTCTCTGAGAGGAAGATTTTTGCCATTGTACTGGCATTTCTCTGTGCAATCCTATCTTCTACTTTTGGCATGTTAGTCTCAAGCCTGAGGTTGCACAGTCTTGTCCACATGGGTGCCCCAAGCATGAGTCTCATTGCCTTGTTCTGTATTACTTCCAGAGTTTCCTTTTGTGCCTCTGTTAGCTTTACCAGGGCGGGGGCAGCATAGTCTATCAATGATCTGGTGCAGGCTATATAGTATGTTTTCTGTACATGTTCATTTGCACCATCCTTCAAAGATGACATATATCTCATTGCTGCTGTTCTTGCTTCTGCTCTTTCCTTCAGGTATTTGATTTCGTTCTTGAAGGTTAGTTGCTGGTCTAGGATGATTCCCAGATACATGTACTTGTCCACCCACTCTAGCGGTTCAGCTCCTATTGTGAGTGGTTGGAGTGGTCTGTGTGCTTTTACTGCCATGGCCTTTGTCTTATTTATATTGATTTTGAGGCCTAGTTCCTCCGACTTTTTGCTGATTTCATTGAGGGCTCTTTGCATTCTAGGCACTCTGACAGGTCCTCTTGCGACTATGCACACATCGTCGGCGTATATGAAAATTTCTACGCCTTCGGGAAGCTGCAGTGAGGCTAGGTTCTCCATGAGAATATTGAATAGGAGAGGACTTAGTATTCCTCCCTGTGGTGTGCCATTTTCCAAGTCATGGAAGGTGGATATCACCCCTTGGAATTTGACCCTCGCCTGTCTTCTTAGCACATAGTTTTTTGTCCAGGCTAGAAGGTGTCCTTTGACTCCTTTCTTCATCAGTGAGTGGAGTACTGCTGCTGGACTGGCTAGCTCGAAGGCTTTTTCAAAGTCTATGAAGACTACTACAGCCTTTCCTTGATTTATGTAGCTGAGGACATCTGTCAGACACTCTGTAGTTCCAACTCCTTGTTGGTATGCATATAGCTGTTTGTGTAGAGGACCAATTTTGTATGTTATCCTGTTGAGCACCATTTTCTCTCCAGTTTTTTCCATGCAGGAGACTAGTGCTATGGGTCTCGGGTTGTCTGGATCTTTAGGTTTTGGAATTGGCTTTGTGTCTTGTTGCCTCCAAGTCTGCGGTCTTGTGTGCTCTGCATGTGTTTTGTTCATGATCCTCAGGAAGGCGTTTTCTCCTGCAGGACCCATGTTACTTATCATTGTGTATGTTATCCTGTCTGCTCCTGGTGCTGTATCTTTGCCAGTTTTGTATACTGCCCTTAGTTCTTCTACTGTGTAAGGGGTGTCCGTGTCATCTGGTGTGAAGCAAGCCTCGTTAACTTCTTCCCATCTGATCGGTGCTAGCTGATCCTGTCGTCTTCTGGTTTCAGGAGAGAGATTGTTTGATTTTGTCCTGTTAGCAAAGGATGTTGCTAGTCTCTCTGCTTCTTCTAGAGGTTGAGGGTGAGTTGCTATCGCTGACTTCTTTTTTCCGGCTACTCTGTTCAGCCATTTCCATAGTTCTGAAAGGGATGTGTGCTCTGATAGTTTAGCACACCATTCCAGCCATTTTTCAATTCTTATTTCCTGGAGCCTCTGATGGACGTCATTTTTGACTGTTTGTAGCAACTCTCTGTTTTCAGCTGTTGCTCTTCTTCTGTAGATCTTTGTGACTCTGTTTAGTAGGGTTTTCAGCTGTCTTACCTCTTGGCAGTAGTACCAGGAGTCTTTGTAGCTGTAGTTCCTCTGAGCTGTCTTTATTGGCATTGCTTTATTTGCTGCATTATGTATGGCGTCAACTAGGTCTTTTTCTAGTTGGTCTATATCCTCTGGGGGCGTGTACTGTGCTGCCCATTCCTCAAGTGCTAGTCTGAAAATAACCCAATTTGCCAAGTCTTGATTCCATCTTGGTGGAGGTGGCGGTATTGGAGGTAGTTGTTGCATTTCCAATTCTGTCATTGTTGCAAAGTGGTCGCTGACTAATGTGGGATGCACTTGCCATCTTGTAAGGTGCCTGATTGTCGTTGTGGCAAATGTTAGATCTAATCTGCCTCCTCTTATATGTGTGGATTGCCCTGTGTTGAGCAGTGCGACTCCCTCAAATTCCTCCAGAGAGTAGGCTACGTGTTCCCCTGCCTGGTTAGTGATTGTCGGGGAAGATAGTAGAGGATGATGTGCGTTGAAGTCCCCACATATTATTGTAGGTGTGTCAGTTGCATGGGCGAAGAGCTGCGTCAGTTGTAGTTCTCCTGGGCTTTCTCTATTTATTTTCCTGTAGAGATTGTATATGTCTAGTCTCTGGTTTTGCAGAGTTATTCTAATTGCCATGCTCTCCACATTCTCTCCGCAGGGGATCGGATTGTGTATTCTTACTGCTGGGATTGTATTCTTGATGAGAATAGCCAGTCCCCTGTCGGTGCCTATGTCTGGAGTTGTGTCTGGAGTTGTATAAGCATTATACCCAGCTATTCTAAACTTGGTTCCTGTTTTTAGACGGGTTTCCTGAAGTAGGATGATGTCTACATTTTCTGTTTTGCAGACTGCAATAAGTGTAGCTGTTTTAGGCCTCACTCCATCAGCATTCCAGTTAATTATTTTCAGCATTGTTGTACGTTAGGGAGAAGCGCCTGGGGTCTCTTGGTGCAAAAGTGATGGAGTTATCATCTACCGTATTTGATGAAGATGATGAAGATGAGGGGAGAGGGGTGATGTTTTGGGGTTTAGTGGATGAGGAAGGTGTAGGATCATGGGGGGAGGTGGTAGGTTGGGATGAGGGTGTTGGGGAGGGATTTGTTGCAGCCGCGGGGGCTGTCTCCTGCATAGCGGTAGAGGGGGAGGGGGACTTGGAATTACCCTTGAGAAGGCTTTTTAATAGTTCTTCTATCCCTGTTTTGATGGCTTCTATGTCCATGCCATTCTGGATGATGCTGGTGGAGAAGTTTGTAAGCTTCTCCTTTAGCTCGGCCGTTTTGAGCCACATTGTTCTCGGCAGAGGTTTTGGGGCTTGCCGTGTATTTGTAGCTGGTCTGGACGGTGTTCTTTTCCTGTTTCGGCTGAAATCTCTTCTGGACTGTTCCAGTTCTTCCCTCGTGTAAAACCTTTTACGGGGCTGGGGTTTGGGGAGGTTTCTTCCCCTAGATCTACTTCTTTGCCCTTCTGGTTCCTTTGGAAGAGCAGCCTTTACTATGGCCAGTCTTGCTGGGCAACCCCAGGCCATAGCGGTATGTTTGAGGTGGCAATTTGAGCACCTGGGTGTGGTTGGTTCTCCAGCTTTATGTTTGTTTATGCACTCTTCAGTCGGGTGCCTCTTGCTGCATACTGCACATATCTCTACCTGAGATATGCATTGAGCCTTGTGATGCCCAAATTTCTGACATTTGTAGCATCTGAGAGGTTCAGGGTAGTAGGTTTTTGTGGTATATTTTCCAAATATTCCCAGGTCTATTTTCTCTGGGATTTTTCCTACGAAAGTTACCAGGATTGTTTTCGTCAGGCTGCCTTGCTTATTTTTCATTCTTTCCGCAGCAGTTACATATTCCAGTTCTTTTATTCGGCTTTCATGTAGTTCAAATGGGTAGCCGACAACAACTGCTTTTTTGATTCTGTCTTCTTCTTTCAGTTCTTTTAGGTTGATGGCCGAGGTGTTCCTTAGGATGGATAAGGCCTTTTGATCTCTTGTTGAGATTGTCCAGTGTCCCTGCTTATTGGGTCTTGCCAGCATTTTTAAGTTTTTATTCTTTCTTTCAAAGTCCGCTACAGCTCTGTAAGCCTCAGTGGGGTTACTTGCAAGGACCCTGAAGTAAGTTGGTTTTGGCTGGTTCTCATTCCTTGTTTGGTTGGTTCTAGTTGATGTTGGGTTGGTTTCCTCGTGTTCGCTGATCGTGATTCTTTTACCGTGCCTTTTTGTTCTTTTAGACTGTGCTATTTGCCAGTCTTGGTTTCCATCTTCATCCTGTTCATTGGTTCTTTTCCTACGTCCTTCTTCAGTTCCGGTTCCGGTTTCCATGGTGGTGGGGTTCGTTTGGGTATCCATTTCCAGAGTCATTCCAAGTCGTAAGAAGTGGGGAGGGAGAGACAGACAGTGTGACTGGTCGGGTTGTCCAACCCTTTAAGCCCTAAGGCCCCAGACAAAGTTATACTCGGAGTAGAAATATGAGTTAAAAAAGAACCTGAAATTCAAATGTTATAATTATGAGGATGGGGAGGCCCTATCTATCCTATCAGTAGCTATGTACTGACTGCAGCAGTTGCAGCTGGGGATTCCCCTTACTGCTCTTGGAGCACTAAGACGACCCAGCAGTCAAGTCCTACAGTCAGGGGCTTTGAGGGTAATCAAACTCTTACACCAGTTTATTTTTAAAACTTACTCTTTTCTCCGTCGTATTCCTATCCTATCTCTACACTTGGCTTATAGGCGCCAAGCCTAACAGTCCTGTGCCACTTGCCACAGACGGCGAGAGTGGAAGATTTCGACTCTTTATTCCTGCTTCAACTGGAGTTTTAAGACCACAACGGCTACCAGATGTTCCACAGGAGAGTCTAGTTAGTAGAAAAGTTAGTGTGTCAGTAATTTTATTCTTTCTTATAGAAAGAGCTGTAAACCAGCCAAATATATAGGTTGAGCCTTCTGCAGAAGGCTCTGAAGACGCCCTTCAGCGGCGTGCACGGCAGGAGCAGCAGCAGGGCAGCCCTTACAAACAGTCAGCAGGGCAGAAGCAGTGCAGCAACAGCAGGCAGGTCCTGGGGTGTCAGCAGCAGCAGCAGCAGCAGCAGCAGCAGCAGCAGCAGCAGCAGCAGGTCAGCAGCAGTGGCAGCAGCAGCAGCAGAAGCAGGCAAGCAGGCAGGTCCTCAGGAAGCAGCAGAGCAGGAAGGTCTGGGAGGTGTTCTCTCAGTGGGAGCTGAGAGAGCACTGTGTGCCTGGGCCGCAGCCATTTTGCTATTTATACCCTCTCTGATGACGTCATGGACAAATCCGATTTTACATTGGTTACACCGTCACTGCCTCAAGCCAAAACCCGTGGCGCACATGCTCAACGCACTCTCTTGCAAAATAACGCGCACCAGAGGCAAAACATGCCTAAA
Organism: Macrobrachium rosenbergii; assembly: GCA_039081455.1. Taxonomy (NCBI): domain Eukaryota; kingdom Metazoa; phylum Arthropoda; class Malacostraca; order Decapoda; family Palaemonidae; genus Macrobrachium; species Macrobrachium rosenbergii. The sequence continues at coordinate 60,968 of JANJGK010002161.1, read as the reverse complement.
ACAAGCATCACATACAACGCACAAACGCACAGCCCACTCGCACGTGCAGTGGCACGAAAAACAAACTCTCAAAACTTGTCCAAATGACACTTATGAAAAAGGCGGAAACGCGCATCAACACACGGCCGCTACTGTAGGGCTCTCACAGGCCGTATATAAGGCAGAAAAGCCGACAGCCGCGCATTCAGTTGCAACCAGACACACGCTAGAGCAACAGCATCATGACTGGCCGCGGCAAGGGAGGCAAGGGTCTCGGAAAGGGAGGAGCCAAGAGGCACAGGAAGGTGCTTCGCGACAACATCCAGGGCATCACCAAGCCTGCCATCCGTCGTCTAGCCCGACGTGGTGGTGTCAAGCGTATCTCCGGTCTCATCTACGAAGAAACTCGTGGTGTGCTCAAGGTATTCCTCGAGAACGTCATCAGGGATGCCGTCACCTACACCGAACACGCCAAGAGGAAGACCGTCACTGCCATGGACGTCGTCTATGCCCTGAAACGCCAAGGCCGTACCCTGTACGGTTTCGGTGGTTAGGTTGTCTGGCCCCCGACCATGCCAACACATCTTGAAGAAATTCAAGATGATGTTGCTGCTAGTACCCGGACCTTTTTAGGTCCACAGAACATTCAAATAAGCAAAGGTTCCCCGTGACTGATTTGTTTTTGCAACCAAATAAAAGAGACTAGTCTTCTTCTTCTTCTTCTTCTTCTTCTTCTTCTTCTGTTTCGTGACAAATGATACGTTCACTATATACAATATATAATTATAATTCTTATCATTAGGTCAGGTCTTGTACTGGAATCTCCGTCATTTATTCTAGCAATTCTAATTACCAAAAAAAAAAAGAAAAAAAAAAGCGTATACTCTTCGCTAGGATGTATTTTCATTATTGTCTTGTTATGTGCTGTGTGTCATGCATAACGAGCATGTATTATCGTTATTACTGAGTCACTATACATGTATATACTG